>MU183588.1:276504-303826 GCA_016904865.1 Pissodes strobi | reverse complement strand
TAATTCTGTTTCGGTATTGTGGATAAAACTCCGTTTTAATGATGGTTTAAACATAACCTGAATTCTGAAGATGACCGCTAATAATTTCGAAACGGTGCATCACAGACCCATGTTCATATATATCGTGGACTTGGTCTTTGAAAGGGCTATTCAAAAATATAATAATATATAGGGTATTTCATTTAAAAAAATGTAACTTCGCTTAAACACCCGGCATATAAAAGAGTGACGATTAAAAAGATACTTTTTCTAAAAATCGGTTTTTTATTAATATCTTAAATATCTTTTCACTTATTTTGTTGAAATTAGGTAGTGTTATCTGTAGTAACAAGGAGCTCATTTAGCCTTAATTAAATTAAAAATATAAAGTCCAGTGGCGTCTCGAGGAGCATCATACCAAATATAATTGACAAAAAAAAATGTGAACCACTGACTTTTTTATACATTTTATATATATTTTTTCATATTAAGCAACTAAAAATACAATATTTTTGCTTCTTAAATTATTTTCGTATCTTGCTTCGTTTTCGAGGAAAAAAATAAAAACCAGTTTATGACATTTCCTAGCTTTTTTTAAAAAATCGATTGTTTTTAAATTAATACCTTAAATATACTTTTACCGACTTTGTTGAAATGTGGTAGTCTGTAATAATAAGGGGCTCATTTAGCATTAATTAGATTAAAAATATAAAGTCCAGTGGCGTCACGGGGGGCGTCATACCGAATATAAATATCACACAACATACAGTAACGCGTAACACTCTTATTAAAAAAATATCCGTTTACATCAAACAATTAAAAGCACATATACTCACTTCAAACAATAATTAAAGTTTCCTAAACATTATGCATTATTATTTGCTAAATTAACTCATTAAAACTTGAGGTACGGTGTAGATTATTGTTTATCATATCGATAGTTCATAACGCTGTTTTAATAACTGGGTGGTACTATTTGACATTTGAGTAAAGACAAGTGAAACTAAAATAGTTCTTGTATAATTCGAACCTCAATCTAAATCAACGAGTATTAAAATTAGTTTTTTTTTCATTACATTTTGGTTAACCAAAATCCGATTATGCATATCTAGACCACCGATATTAGCCATTCTAAAACAATTTGAAATTATCACATGTACGAATGTTGTCGCGATAGTAAAATCCATTCATTCAAAACCACGCCGAACATAAACCATATCTAAATATCTGTAACATAAAACAGTAACAAAATATTTGTAAAGAATAAAATTAGAACGGTCTGTGCGCCAAACACATGCCGCAGCGACCTACTTCCTTATTTTTAAACAGTTTTCGGGTCTACGACGCGTTTCCGTTTTCAGACTTTCAGAGAGTCGATGATGGAGTTTCAGGCTATCTCTTAAGCTGGTTAAAAAACGGTAAATTTATCAGATAGTTGAACATTATAATAGCAATTTTTTTGCAACTAACTCAAACTCTCGCTTTAGACCTCGATAAAATGTATTCCCTCTTAATTTACAGCTTGTAAGGCATTCGATGAAAAGTAAGTAAATTCATTTGGTTCCCATAACTCCATAAATCAAATGTTAAATAGATGGATTCAAACTGGGAAAATGTGACATAACATGTTTTATTTAACTTTTAATTGGCCCCATAATTCCTATATAAACAAAGAGAATGGGAAGTGGAGCGTACTCTTCTTCCCGTTTAGAGTCAAAATGTTTGTATTTTAATTATTTTTTGAAAACAGTTATTTTTTTTTCTCTTATCATCTCAGAAACGGAGCACTGTACTGTACTGTACTGTACTGTTTTTAAATAAACAATAACGTAAATTTACAATCCGGTCCATAAACAAAAGACAAGTTTTGATCTTTAGTCATCGACGAATTTTAAGCCAAAAAGCTTGAAACAATATTTCAGTTGTCAATTATTATCAATCATCATCATCACCATCCAGCCATTATCTTTTCCACTGTTGGACGTAGGCCTCCCGTAACGTTGCCCAATTTCTTCGGTCCTGGGCCACTTGCATCCAATTTGTCTTCACTCACTTTAGGTCGTCCGTCCACCTAGATGGTGGCCACCCTCGATTTCGGTACGCTTCCTTTCTTGGTCTCCATTCAACAATCTTTTTTGTCCACCGCCCATCGGACATTCTTGCCACGTGGCCGGCCCAGTTCCATTAAGTGGCTTATCCTCGTCACGGCGTCGATTACGCCAGAACGTTGCTTTATTATGTTGTTGGCAATTCGGTCCCTCAATGACACTCCTAACATCGCTCTCTCCATCTTCCTTTGTGCTATTTTGATTTTATTTTGATATTGTTTAGTGAACGTTAGTGTCTCAGCACCGTAGGTCAGAACCGGGAGAACACACTGGTCAAAAACCTTGCGTTTCAGGCATACGGGAATGTTGGATGTAAAGACGTGTTTCAGTTTTCCATATGCAGCCCAAGTTAAACCAATTCTCCAGCTAAGTTCATGTGTCTGGTTGTCTCTATTTATTTTTATTTCATGACCCAGGTATTGATAAGAGGAAACCTGTCCTATTGGGGTACCGTTCAACATAATACAATTGCTCATTACAAGGTTTGTCATGTATTTAGTTTTAGACAGGTTCATTTCCAATCTCACCTGACGTGAAACGTTGTTAAGTTCGTCCAGCATTTTACATGCATCCTCTATTCTGTCGGTAATTAAGACTATGTCGTCCGCAAATCGTAGATGACTCAACTGCTCCCCATTAACATTGATACCCGACAAGTCCCAGTTGTACCGTCTGCACACGGACCCCAGAAGGGTCGTGAAAAGCTTTGGTGAGATCGTGTCTCCTTGTCTGTCTCCCCTTCCTATTTGAAATCTGTTTGTGTCGTCATGCGCTCTGACGTTAGCTGTGGCTGGTTCATATATATGTTTTATCAGTGAGATATATCTGTGGTCGATTCTACATTCCGCCAAGGCTCTCAGCATTTTGTCCTGATGGATGGAATCAAATGCCTTCCGGTAGTCCACGAATTAGGATCAGGGGTTTATTCTATTGTACGGTTTTCTCGATCATTATTTTCATTACCAGAAGATGGTCATTTGTTCCAAAGCCCTTTCGAGATCCCGCCTGCTCTCACGGTTTGTAAAAGTCGAGTATAGGTCCTAAGCGATTGGTAATTACTTTGGTAAAGAGTTTATAAACATGAGATAGAAGACTGATCGGGCGGCAGTTGTTCAAGTCAGTGCTGTGACCTTTTTTGTGTAATACGATGATAACAGCATTGTGCCATAGCTCCGGGGTTGTTCCTCTAAGCAGGCATTCTGTGAATAGTCTGCTAAGAGCCTGCAGGATACATCTTCCGACTACCTTAATCGCCTCTATCATTACTCTGTCGTCTCCTGATGCTCTGTTGTTTTTCATTTGTCGTAGAGCACTATTAATCTCAGATGTTGATATATCTGGAATGCCTTCGGAGCCTTCGTTTTGCACATATGGAATGGTTATGACGCGGTGGCCGGGGGTCTATAGAGCTCCCCCCTAGAACTCCTCTAGAATCCGTAGTGTTTCTTCTTTGTTCGTAGTGACTCTGCCTTCTGTATTCCTCAGCATCGTTATATTATTTGAGCCTGAGCTGAGATTTTTTCTTAGTACCTTCAGACTCTTATTTGTTTCAATCACTGATTGTGTTTCCCTGGCATTATGTTGTCGTCGGTCTTTTCTGATTGCCGTGGAAATAGGTTTGTCGATTTCTCTTAATTCGTTCGGATTTATGTTCTGTTATCCTCTTATTTATCGGCGTCTTTTCATTAAGTTTTTAGTTTCTGTGCTGAGATTTTCTGGGCCTGTCCTTCTCTTGGTGCAATGTTGTTCTTGGGCATCCTTTAGTGCATGGATTAAATTTCCGTTCATTCTATTTATATCATGCTTGCCCGTTATGTCTCCATCCAACATGTCTCTCCTGTTCCTGGTATGCGTCCATATCTCTTATCTCTGTCTATCTTGCATTGGTAGTTTTAGACAATATTTTGCGCCGTTCATTTTTTATGTTTATGCACACCTTGGCTCTTACTAGTCTGTGGTCACTTTCCACTGAAAAGCTGTTGAGGACAGAATCGTCCCTGATAATATCTCTTCTGTCCGTAATTATGTAGTCGATCTCGTTTCTGGTTGCACCGTCGGGGCTCATCCATGTCCATTTTTGTTGGGAGAACTTCTTAAAAAAGAAGTTCATTGCGTACAGGTTATGCTGTAACAGAAATTCCAAGACCACTGTGCCTCTTTCATTCCTCTCGCCGAAGTCATGCAGTCCCAAGGCTGTTTCGTGACCTTCGTATCGTTGTCCCAGTTTCGCATTGAAATCTTCCATCAGAATGCTGAATTTTGATGATGTCTCATGATACGCTTTAATTACGTCGTCCTAAAACTCCTCCGTTTCCTCTGCACTATGCGTACTGGTAGGAACATAGACCTGTATGATTTTCAAGGTATATCTGCTGTTGAGTTTTATTATCAAATAAATAACTCTTACGCTAACATTGGTGATCTAAATAACATCCTTGACGACTTTTTCGCCATTTTCGCTACCACGCTGGCCAGTGCGGGTTGGTAGCTATCCTTTTCGGGTGTAGGAATCTGAACAACGGCATTTGCTCCGCGTTGTTCTTATGGTTATACCGCCATTTACTCGGTCGTCAGAGCCTCGGTTGTGGGAACAGGATGCACCAAGTCCGTTCTGGACGGAGGATGAGGTTGATTTTGTGTAGGAGTGGCTATAACATGCGCTTCACTACCCCTTACTTCATTATCAATCTCACTGAATAAAAAATCCTTAATATAAAATCTTATTATTAGTATGGCATTATATATAAAGGGGGCAGTTATATGGTAGCATGCTGATAGACTATATAATTAACATATAAAATAATTTATCGATTAACCTGAAATCAGCGCGAAGGCGTTGACACGTAGCTTCTGTCATGTGATTATAGTCGATAAAGCCTTTTACTATATCACCATACTTCCGAGATACCTTTGACACTGGAACATTCGCTTCCGCACTCTCAACACTTCTCGACCCCTGTAAATGGAACTACAAGAAAACGTCCTATTGATCTGTATGTGAGAACATGGAAAGTCTTCAGGAAGCTACTAGACTTCAAAAAGCTCTTTTACAAGCTCCGAGACGTTAAGTGAGGACACTGAGGCTTCCTTCTGATGAAATCATATATTTTGCAGCTCTCAACTGACTCCTGAGGCACATTTTTCCGACTTCGAGAAATTCTAAACTCTGAGGCGCCGCCTAAGCTGGCTCTTCATGGAGGCACACCGGCACTAGACCAGAGAGTGGCCTCTACGGTGTTTACAAGGAATGCAATTAGATGGTCTGTTAATTATTTTGACCGGATGGGCATTTTAAGATCCTTTACACAAATAGAGCACTATGTAAAAATCGACCTCTCCTATTGGTCGATCCATCTCGTATTACAATATGTCATATATATTCGTGATGCAATCAATTTGTGGCAAGAGCTCTCGTGGTCGAGAGGTTTAGATGGCTGGGTCTCACCTGGACGGCCCGGGTTCAAACCCCGTTAGTTTTTTTTATTTTTTTTTAAGATTATGTTTCTAAACAGTTTTTTTCTTGATTTTGGGCATGTCTTGGGTTAGTTTGGGTTAGCACCTGGTTAGTTTCTTTTTCTTCAGCCCCCGTAGCGAGCGACGCGAGCGGAGAGCCAGGCGGATCGACCAATAGGAGAGGTCGATTTTTACATAGTGCTCTATTTGCAGGATCATAAAGGATCCTAATATGCACCGGATGGCATATCCTGACGCTTCTTTAATAGGGTCTTAAGCCGTTACTCCCACACCTACTAGACCTGTTTTAAGCCTGCCTGGTACTTGCATACATTTCAAAAGCCCGGAAAATAGTTCGACTGGCGTCATCCGTAGACTGGGTCGTAACAGTTACGAGACCACAAAAGAAGTTAGATTCGTTAGTTGTCTTTTTTTCCTTTCGAGGACACAGGAGAAGATGTGAACATACATATAAGGAGCGGATTACTAAAGCAGAAACCTGAACTTGGCTATTAAGGGAGTATTGAACAATACTGTCCTCGCCTCCATTAGCCAGCTGTAAACTGAAGGATGTCATCGTCAAACGGGTACGCGCCACGCTTGGAAGCAAAATCATCATCTACGAAGAGTGTGAGAGTGCGCTGATCCGTTTCCAAGTGCTGCCCGCAGGGAGAGTTTTTCCATTATTGTTGTGGTGTCTGGTGCCATGGGCTACTACATACACTCAGCACTGATTAATCGTATACCTGAGGCTACGCAGATGATTTTGCCTTTGTCAAACTCCCAAAAGTGCAAGAGACTATTTTGGAAGTGCAGGAATGGCGCCGCCAACATGTTTTTTCGGTCAATAGTGCTGATCCTATAGTGCTACCATTAACCTATAGGAGAGGAGTGAAAATGGATGGGCTCACTCTATCACAGATCATCGCGTCTCTCCTGGTCGATAAGTACCAGCCTTTGTTATCGACTCCCGACTCACCTGGGACTGACACATGAATGTGGTCATGCAGAAAGTCTTTTGGTTGAACCTAGGATTTCAAACCCCGTATTGTCTACTGTCTTAGATCATTATTATCTCACATTTAATATTAGTTTGGGCCATAATTTAAATGCTGCTCTTAACAATAATAGTATGAGTAAAATCGTGTTGATTATCAAAAAATAAGAGAACTCCTTTGAAAGGGAAAATTGTGAATTTGTTTCATTATGGATCCTATTAGGTCTCCTATTATTTATTAGTATATCTGCGAAAGGTATGAGATCTATACGTAATAAGAACTTTGACTCAAACCTTAGATTAATTCGGGTCTACTTACGTCAATTAGGGATATGTTACATAAGCTTTGGATTAGCAAACCTGGCGAAAGGATTGCACAACGAAAAGGATATCAAGACAAATTGAGAAAACCCTTAACAAGTACAAAATCAACATATTTTAAACAAAAACTGAGATATGTAAATCACGTTCTAAAAAGATTTGGGGAAAAAGCAAGCTTTAAACGATAGTGTCTAAATCTAAGACCAAAATCGCTTGGTTGGCAGATCAAAGAGATATGGTAAATTAATTCAATAGTTTTTGCTTCTGTAGATGCCAATTTGGCTGGCTAAACTTGGTTACTGCACTTTTGATTGAAAATAGTCAACTTTTGTTGGTGAATACGAAATTGTTCACACTATAAACTCCCTAAGGAATGCCTTTTCTTCAGATTATTCCTGCATCTCAAACTTAATTTTGAAGTCATGGATTCTGGCTTAAACCCATGATCCATTTTGTGAATCTGATATTTAAATATGATACTTTTCCTGATATATTTAAGAAAGCTAAAAAGTATTTGCAAAAGGTGTTGATAAATCTGATATTAACAACTAATTGACCAATTAACTACAGTGATAATACCCTGTGCTCTTATTGGTTGCCTTTTAGAGCCAGCTGACCAAGCTACATAGACTTACCCGCTTGGGAATAAATGGGGGCCTAGGAACAGCATCAATCCTGACCAAACCCATTCTGGGCTTAGCATCTCTATATTTAATGGTGGATGGAGACGCTTGGAAGGCTTGTATGATTGAACGACCAGGGCCATTAATACAGTGGAACTGAAAGAAGTTCTGGATACATGTCTGTCTGATCGGAACTCATCAGATATAACTCTCTCTGACAAGACAGAATGCTATGACACCAAATGTAACAACCTCTAAAAAGTATCGAGTTATCGTACCTATAATTTGTACACGACCTTTTTGGACACTGGGTCCGTTCATTGCAGTATATTGGGCTCACATAACAGCGATCTTGATCTGCGTACAAGAAAACATCACGAGATTATGACATGGTAAACATATCTACAAAGTCTGCAGGGCATCCCTTGAGTTACTCTATGGATGGAGTAAGCTTGATATGGATTCCAGGTCATAAAGGCATTCAAGGTAATGCGAATGCGGATGAAGGTCTTGACCTTCGCTTGGCATTGCTCCATCTACCATTAGAGCCAAGGTTCTGTGACGAATGAATCGAGCGAGTTCGACTTAGGCAGGCCAAAACTTTAATAGTTGAAACCCTACGAGGCTTAGTTATTAATTTAAGCAGGAAGTGACTCAGAACCAACACCGGTGTTTTGAGTCGATACTGGATAGTTACCTATCATTTGCGCAATATTGGGCTCAGCAAGGAACCGGAATACAGGTTTTGTGATTAAATAGATGAAACTGTGGGGCATTTGGTCTGCCAATATACGGTGTTTTGACTCAATACTGGATAGTTAACTATCATTTGCGCAATATTGGGCTCAGCAATGCACCGGAATGCAGGTTTTGTGATTAAGTAGATGAAACTGTGGGGCATTTGGTCTGCCAATGTAACATCTTGGTCAACACTAGACTGCAACACTTGGGTGAGGATACTTCGACTGCCTAGATTTGATGGACAGTCGGCGAGAAAAGTAGGTTTCTTGAGCTTCTAGACTAGAGCGCTGACTGGGAGGATTGACACAACCTGCCCTAGTGAGCATGAGTGTCGACCAAGACGGGATTCCCTTGTATCCTGACCTAATCTATCCAAACCTACATTTACCAGAATATTAAATGTTTTAATATAATCTTCAAATTTGCTTTCATAATATGCTCTATTAGTTTACTAAGCAAAGATAATTTTAAGATATAAGACGGTAATTCTGGCTAATTGTGGTTGCCTGTTGCCCAAAATTGGTAATGCCTTAGAAAAGGTTTTATTAAAGATGTATTGCCAAAGTGTCCAGATAGCGATCAAATTGAAGTTCTTTAAGTTGATTAGTGCAATTATTATATTTTTAACATCGATTATAGATATTGGCACATGGTTCGAAGGTATTTTTATCCGTGAAAAGAGATAAAAAATAGGTTGTAGGACTTGCCATTTTATTTAGAAAGTGTTCACTGCATTGCCATTATATGTACTATTATTATTTGGTTCCTGCTTAATGACCCATGACTTATATTTACAATTTGACAAAATGATTTATTATACTTGGGTTTCTGCCGGATTTTCGTATTGTATTCCGCTTTATCGCCTTTGTAATTTTCATAATCCTTAGGACATTTCAGCAGCGAAGTTCATCTATTCATGAAAGTGACTCTCACTCTCACTGCTCTTTATTTTGGTAAAGAAGTTATCTAATATCCAAACGAATTTTAAGCAAGGAACATCTTATGAGATTAACTTTTTCTCCCAAAAAAGCATATTTTGCGTCAACGTAAACTTGATTGAGAGTTCACGTAAGAATAAATGAGCACCCTACTTTTAGAAGGTATGTCGCCTGAACGTTTAAACCTCCGCAAGGCGCAACCTGAAAACAACAATAACAAAGTAATATTGTTTGCGTGATTATAAAGTATCTCTCGCCCTTGAATAGCGATTACTAAGAAATATCAATATAAAGAAAGTATGTCTTCCGTAAAAGGAAACTGAAATTCGCGGAATCGAACTGAAAAGAAACTGAATGCGGAAACTGCAGCTCAAGTCATCCATCGAATACAGTTATTAGCGAGAGCGAGACAAGGCCAAGGTCGTTCGCGTAACGTTGTTATTTCGCTAGGAGGTTTGCATGCAATCTTCTTCTTTTCGTTCGTTTTATTACGCTTTTTTTGTTATGCATAATAGATATGATTGTAACTCTCAGAATGGGCATTTAAATTGATGTCACTACTTTTATCTACACAATCGCCGTATTAAATTGAGCTAAGCTTAGCTGCTAAGCTGTTTTTTTAAGCCTTACCTTTTAATTTATTCGTTGAAGTAAACATCTTCAAAATATTGTGATTAGTCACCTTGGTCATACACAATCGCCCTGAAAATACGATAGGTACCTACATCCAAAGATATGATATATGAAATGGCCTTAGGCCAAAATGAAAAAAACGCGTTTTTGATTTTGATTTTATTACCCGATTTGTGACAATAGTCCGGACCTGACTGATAAGAAGTATTATTCAATACCAAAATTCCACCAATTACAGAATATTTCTTTTTATTAAATAGGTTATACTGTGAGGTCACCAGCAGAGATTCGCGTGAGGTCTTTTAGTTTATCTTTAATCTTTGCTAATTTGAAGCAATTTTATCTTTTGACTTTCAACATCACATCTAGAATTCTTACGCAAGAGATATTAAAATTTGCCTACCTACTAGTGATAGTTATAATAATAACATAACTAATTAGATAATAAAAAAAATAGACATTCATTTCTTTCATTAACCGAATATTTTTTTTGAGAAACTTTAGTTTATTAAATGTAAATTTATGAAAACAATTCGCCGGTTATAATTCTCGCTTCGGAAAACTGGAACCAATTTCTTTAAAATAAAAATTACTATAATTCAAATTGCTAATCTTAGGTAAGTATTTCCATATGCGTATAATTGGACGAGTTTTAAAATCTTCTGCTTGGTTTGGGTTATTGTTATTTAAGAGTATACTTAAGCCAAATTTACCCAAACAGCTGAAATAATAATGAAACTTCGCTGATACAAATTCTGGTTCTCAAGCTGTTTAAGAACATACGCTGTAATGTCTAGATTGTAAACATGTATGTGGGCTTCCGAGGTTAATTTACTGTCCAGATAAATACCCAAAAATAAATTCTAATTGACATGCCCAATAAAGGGATTTATTGTTGACTTCATGAAATCCCAGCTGAAACTAGCCTTTTCTGTGTTTAATGATTAAATTATTTACTTTGCACCACTTAGACTACACATGTTATAATGGTAGCTAGACTCAAGTTGTGGAAGTACATGATGTGAGCCAGTGGACAGGATATATGACATGTCGTCAGCAAACTGATACAGTCTCCAGGAAATTGAGGCCTAGAACACTAAATAAATCATTAGCTCAAAATCTACACCTAGATCATTTTTTGTGAAATGTCCACAAATGCGTAAGATGTGATACTGCCTTCAACTCCTTTTGATAAAGAAGGCATCAAAGGGACAGATGGAGACTCCTTGCAAATGGAATATTTCTTCGCCCTCTTCAAGCCATCCGGAAGTTTCTTAAATCATTTCACCTGTAAGGAAACATTACTGATTATATCAGTCAGAGGTTCAAATACTAGATCAGCAATATACCTTAACCTCAACAAAATCACCGGAATCTCATTCAGCACAGCTGACTTTTTATTTAGTAGACCATGACATTATAAATGCTTGCTTTGCACTTGGAAATAGAAAAGCTTCCCAGTTCCATTAATTATTCCAGGTTAAGTTAATCCCAATCAATTTAGAACCGATAACTCATCAGGAAATTTTGAAAAAACAAGAAATCTTAAAAATAATATATCACGAAATGCCCACCTCTTTAATTAAACATTGTAATCAGGACTTTTGTGTCCCTTAACGAATAATTAATCTTCTTCTTTAAGTGCCGTCTTCGTTGCGAAGGTTGGCAATCATCAAGGCTATACGTATTCGTGATACAGCTGATCGGAATGTGATTTGTGGTGCAGTTGAACCAGTCTCGCAAATTTCGCATCCAAGAATGGCGTCTTCTCCCCACACTTCTCCGTCCCTGTATTGTTCCTAGCATTATGAGTCGCAGTAAGCGGTATCTTTCTCCCCTCATCACATGTACCAAATATTGCAGCTTGCGTTTTTCTACTGTATGAATAATCTCTTTATCCTTTCTCATTCTTCCTTATTCGTCATTCTATTGGTCCATTTTATCTTCAGCATTCTGCGGTATATCCATAGCTCGAATGCCTCCAACCTTTCCATTTCTATCCCCTTAAGGGTCCATGCCTCTACTCCATAGAACAATACCGATAGCACATAGCATGTCACCTGCCTGATCTTTAAATCTAGGATGTGGTCACTGCTGCAAAACACCGTTTTCATTTATAAATGTTGCTCTCGCCTGTCCTATTCTGGTTTTGATTTCTTCAGTGCACTCCTTATTTTCATTTACAATGGTACCTAGATATTTATACCTCTTAACTCTTTCCATGGCTTGGTTATTTACTATGGTTTGGGCGTTATTTTGTGTTGTTTTGGATAATATCATGAACTTAGTATTTTTTACATTTAGCGACAGTCCGAATTCTTCGCTAATGTTATTTACTTTGTCTAGCAGCACCTGTAAATCCTCCAGGCTAGTAGGTATCAGAATAGTATCATCCGCATACCTTATATTGTTAATATGCACTCCGTTAATTACAACACCTTTTGATTCGTCTTCTAGTGCTCTTTTCATTACTTCTTCTGAATAGAGGTAAAACAACATCGGCGATAACACGCATCCTTGCCTGACACCTCTTCGGATTTTTATTTCATTCGTGTTTTTCCCTTCTATCTTCACAACTGCTTTTTGATTGAAGTAAAGATTCGTGATGATTTTGACGTTACGGGTGTTTAGATTTTTCCTTTTAAGGAGCTGGATGAGAAGTTCGTGATGTACCTTATCAAATGCTTTGTTGTAATCAATGAAGCATATATCAAGGTCCTGGTTCACATCCATACTCCGTTGCGCAAGAACGTTCAGTGCGAAGAGTGCTTCTCTTGTACCCAAGCCATCTCGAAAACCAAACTGAGTCTCGTCTACATCTTGTCCTAGGATTTTGCACATTCTATTATGTATCAGCTTCAGAAATATTTTTAGCGTGTGATTCATGGGACTAATAGTTCGGTAGTCTGTACACTGCCTTGCATTATGTTTTTTTTGGAATGATGACAAACGTTGATAACAGCCATTCTTTGGGTATGATACCTGTTCTGTATATGGTGTTGAACAGATTTGTAAGATGGTGAGTGTTCTCTTCTTCTACCAATTTTAGAATTTCAGAAGGCAACTCGTCTGGGCCTGCAGCTTTTCCGTCCTTTATGGTTCTTATTGCATGGATTACCTCTTGTTCAGTGATCTCTGGTCCGCTATCTTCAAGGTCTGTTTCTATTCTGTTAATATCTCTCTCATCCTCGAATAGTTCTTCCATGTTTTTAATTTCTCTTCAATATCTGTGATAATTATTCTGCCCATTTGGTCAGTTAGTATTGTTTTTCCGTAATCCTGCTAATTCCTTTACTTTTTTGCGTATATTAAAGTTGTTATGTTTTGCTTGTAGGATCTCTATTCCTTCGCATTTTGTTTTTGTAGAACTCTTCTTTTGCGTGTCTTATTTTTGACCAAATTTCCTTCTGTATTCTTTTGTATGTTTCGCTATTGTTCTTTGCCCTTCGGCGTTTTTCCATCAGATTTAGAATATCTGAGGTCATCCATTCCTGTTTTTTCTCTTTTTCAACTTTGGTTAGGATTTTCCTGCTGGGTTCCATTAATGCACCCTTTACTTGTTCCCAATTTCTGTTTATGTATTCCTGGTTATTTTCGAGTATTCTTAGGTTGTCATTGATCTTATCTTCCAATTTTTGTCTTATTTCTTGGTTTTTTAAACCAGAGACCTCTATATGATTTGTTGTTGGCATGATCTTTTGTTTTTTCAGCTTTATTAGAAAGCGAGCTATTAGAGGGTTGTGGTCTGATGACACATCTGCTCCTGAATAGGTCTTTGCTGATTTGATTGCATTTTTATATCTGTTGTTTATCAAGATCTAATCGATTTGATCTCTCACTCTATTTTCTGAGTTATCCTGTGGAGATTTCCACGTGTATAGTCGACGGTTTGGTAGCTTGAAAAAGTTTTCGATATAATAAAGTAGTTTTTTTGGCAGAATTGTAGTAATCGATCGCCTCTGTCGTCTTTTTTCACCAAGGCCATATTCGCCTACACATTTATCAAGCTTAACTTTGCCAATCTTAGCATTAAAGTCTCCCAATAATATCGTTATATCTCGTGATTTTAAGGATTGTATGATATTATTCACTTCGTTGTAGAATTCCTCAATCTGTTCATCGGGTTTGTCTGCTGTAGGGGCATATATTTGAATTAAGTTTAATCTACAGTAGTTCGTCTGAAGTTGAAGGAGTATCGCGCGATTTGATATAGGGGTAAAGTTAATTACTGCCTTGTTAACTTCTTTAGTCACCATGATTGCGACTCCGTATCTATGGTGGTTATCTTCGCTTCCCGAAAAGTATATGGTGCCATTATTCGTCGATTGTTGTCCAAAACCTGACCATCTTGTGTCGCTGATCCCTAAGATGTCTAGATCGAATCTTTCCATTTCTTGGATAATGTTGTGTATTATTCCAGTGTGATATAGACTTCTTACGTTCCATGTACCAATTTTCATCGCTGACCCGGGGATTCTTCGCACCCTCTGGTCATCTAAGACCTGCCGGGGACTGAGGTCCATTTGTATTTCGTTTTCAGCCATGATAATTGTACGAGATATCCTTGTCGAATCTTTAATGTAGTAGTTTCTTCTACATCTTAATGCCCTTGGCCACTTTATTGTGGTTCATCCGCCTTTGAGGCCGATTTCTCAACCTCAGGACAATAGGGTGCCCTTCCACTTACCAGTTCTTCCACCCGAAGCTGTTGACCAGTAAGTGTTGAACTGCTTATACCGGCAGTCACTCAGTCGCCATTTCCTCGTCAGCTAAATAACAGGGGCTACCAGTACCATACAACTCTTGTTGTAATTCGTGAAGGTGAGGTTGGCAATTGTGAAGAGAGGCTATATGTTCGCATCATCCACCTTGCATCCTTATAATTAATAGTTTACTTAAATTTGATATTTTCCCGCAAATTATTTTGGGAACATTTTTGGACTTTTCCAAGGTCAACGATTGCTTGAATCATAACATCTTGCTATGGAAGCTGGGCATAAAACTTTGGCTACGATCAAAACATAAATATTTGCCAAAGAGAATCCAAAAAGGTGATATGCGCATTGAAAATCAAAAATATCAATCTGACTCAGTCAACTATATTTTAAACCAACAGAGTTCATAAAATGACACGAATCTGTTGAAGAACGTTCCTGACCTAATTTAAGAGACAAATGGTTTACTTGAATGGTCAGAAAACTAGTTTCTCAAAAATTGATTGGCGGTTAACCAAGTCACGACAAGTTTTATTACTTTCAAAATCAGCCCTAACTTCTCAACATTTCTTTGCAGGCTTTTCGGCACAACTCCAGTTGATATTATTATTATTATTAATCATAATTTTGAAAGTCAAAAAATTGACCATGTTTGTTTAATCTTGTTACATGATTAATTTAGTCATTGCTAATTAAGAAATCCTCGCTATTGGCTATCTAGCTTCGGCAGATAATTTTGAATATTTGTTATTAACCAGAAACTTGCGACCAAATAACAAATTAAGAATTATACATAAAAGTTTGCCGATCAACAAATTTAAAAATCGCGTGATCCAGAGCAAAAACGTGACATGATTTTTTGCAATAGTCTAAGCTGATAATAACGCGGATGTTTTGTTGATATTTTTTATTGGCATATTTTATGTTACAAATTATCGGCGCGGCGCGGCGCCGGCGCATACTTACTATATAATCAAATTGTTCTATGCAGATCCGGAATAGTTGAAAGAAAAGGGTGCACTTGCTCGAACTAACTAGAACATTAAAAAATATATTTTTTAGTTTGCAGCCTTTGCATTGAAGAATCCTGAGCTTATAGTATATTTTTTTTTATCATAGCAACTAACTGCAATATTTCAATACGTCTCTGGAGGTCAAATATTTTTCGAGGTGATTTTTATTACGCAAAAAGATAAGGTCAAGTAGGGCAAATGCAACCAAAATTTTTTGCTACTTAGATTTATTCCTTATATATACATTTAAGGCGTAATCTTATCAAAGAAAAAATATATTACTAACCTTAATCTTTTAGCTACAGATTAGTAAAAAGGATAGAAGAAGAAATAAAAATTGAGAAAAAAATTATGAAGATAACTAAAATTAATCACGTGGCCATACGTGTCACGCTCGATATTTTTCCCCTAAATAAATTCTGCTTTTTTTTGTGAATTCAAGAAATTTTCATAAGCGAAGCTTTTCTAATAATTTTATAGGAGTGTACCAAATTCCTTGGTACAATTTTCATTATTTGTTGGTTCTCATGGTTTTTATATATATTTATTGGCAAATTCAACTTTCTAGAACCGCTAAACGCTATTCTTATCAAATCTAACTATATATTTTGCTCAAATGATAATTGATACATTTATTATTTTTTTTTTTTGGAAAAATGAAAATGGAATCTATTATTTTCTAATCTGAATTAAATTTGACATTTTCTACTGAAATAAATTGAAAATATTATATTGCTTTTTATGGGATTAAAAAAAAAACGTGTTATTAGAGAATCTTGCTTTTTTCGCTATTATGCCAGTGTTACTACAGAGTGATCCCCTATAATGCCGGCTCCCTTAACTTTGTTATTTTAGGTTTAAATTTACAAAGGAGAAAAAGAACTGTGCGCATAAATGAAAATGCTTTTAATACTTTGCTTGTCATAGAAGATAATCCAAACAATTCGATAAGAAACATTTGAAACACATTACAAGAAACAAAAGGAGTTATTCAGAAAACATCATAATCCAAAGAAAGCTTAAAAAATGGGTTCTAAAGCTATATATGATTAAACCCACTACAAAGCTTACTTAAATGCAAAAAGATGATCGGCTTACATTTTACCAACTGGTTCTAGATAGAATAAATATAAACAACAATTTTTTGAAAATAGTTTTTTGGACTGACGAGTCTACCTCGAAAATATACCAGGTAATGGGCAAGCGAGAATCTACATTCTTATAGGGCATTTAGGTTCCAAGGGCGATAATCCGTGAATGTGTAGTGTGGTATCCTGGACGATCGAGTTGTTGGTCCGTATTTTTTTGCTACTGTTTTAAATGGATCCCATTATTTAGATTACTTGAAAAACGAGCTAGAAGACTATTTAGATGGTTTTCCTCTAAATCTGCTCCAAATATCATTTTTCAACAGAATGAAGCACAGCCCCACAATAATCGTGTTGTGGGTAATTACCTAAATGAAACGTTTCCTGAATAGATCGGCAAATTAAATAGCCTACAAACAGCTCCGATTTGACACCTATTAATGCGTTTCTTTGGGGATATATAAAAACACCGTGTATATAGGCACCAAATTGAAAACCTCAATCATCTTAAAGCTTCGACACGGAATGAAATAAATAATTTAAATGAAAATAAACCAGGGCTCATAACAAGATCATTAGAGAAAATTCGATGTGTTGAAGAAAATAAAGGCCCAGTAGAGCATCTATATATTAAATTACTCATTTAAATTGTTTTTATGTATATTTATTATTAGATTTCTTGATTTGACAGTTGTTTAATAAAATATTTCATTATTATCATATTTTTTAATAACTAGCGTTTCAAATGTGAATTTTTCAGTACCTAACGGTTGAATTTAGGTATATGGTATAAATTTTACGAGGCATCGAAAAATATGTTCATATATAGGGTGATCCATTAATAAGAATACAATTTTTGTTTTCCCGTCCAAATGCTTTTATGCGTAGAAAAAAAAAGTATTTTTCGGTACCTACATAACCATACTTTTATTTTTTTTGGGACACTTAAAATAAAAAAGTTAAAGGCGGGGAACATTATAGGGGATCACACGGTACAATTTAATATTTATCGGTTTTTAATACCTTTTCGTATTTATGCAAGCAAGCAAAATCATTTATTTTCAATATTACAAACATTTTATAGGCCGCTGGCCGCCGCTATTGACATGTTTTAGCGGACATTTCGAGTCTATAACAGCGTATCGACTTAATATCTACGCGCTAACAAACACCTACGACGTAGAGGGGGTTGGTGTCGAACCTATCAGCGGCAGTCGATGGCAATTCTGTCAGAGATATCAGATTACTTGGGCTGGGCTCCTCAACCGTGCTCAAGTTTGAAATTACCTTAAGAAGTGTGATAGAGTGATTCTTTGTGTCCAGATTGGCTATGGCTGGATTTGCAGGGAAAAAATTGTCAAAAACCCTGCTTCTCGTTAGAACGGGACAAACATAGATATGTACAGACTATGAACAAGGTGCTATATCTAACTATTTACAAATATATACAAGTGTTTGGATAACAGCAGAAAGTGTTTCCAATTCCGGGTGTGGAATTACAATGGTCAGAGGCAAGCTCGTCCTTCAGACCTTACGCTTCATCGTTTAACGTTGTACTGCTGCGATTCGGTTTTTGAGGGCCTTTTATACCAAGCGCTAGTCCCTTCACATGCTGCTCCCCCTTGTCCGAACAATGGTGGGAGGGGCTTGTTTCAAGACTAGCTCTTTGTTGTCGACCACTTTTGCTGGTTTGATGGGATTATGTTCTCCTGATTATTCAGAATTATGAGTTATATTTACATTATTTGCGTTATATATAGTATTTACATTTAAGGGGGCTCCCGTTATTTATAAAATAGGGTGGTATTACGGTATATGGGTCCGTGCTTTGGGATACTCCGCGGGTTGTATCTTATATCCGTTATCCTCGCCGTCAATGGCGATCCTCAATGGCCTCCGCGGACGCGCCTAGCGAGCTTCCAGAGAGAGTCGTCTTCTTGTGACACTGTGTTCACATACGACATCCATCTGGTATTACGAAAAGTTCGGATTTGTATCTTTATTTCTTCCGTCAAGGCTGCGACTCGAAGTCTATCGATTCGGGCTCTGTTTCTCTGCCATCTCCTTCGAATACGGTTTCGAAAGGAGATTAAGTCAAGGATGGAATCAGGAAGGTATTCTGCGAACGTTTGTTTTGCGACAAGCGGGCATAAGGCGTCTCTGACGTGCTGGATATTGGGGACAAGGGTTTGGACTTGATTTTCAAGTTCAGGGATGCTGTCTATTTGTCTAGGAATAACAGTAGCTTCGTTCATTCTCTGTCTGAACACTCGCCAATCTAGATCTTGGTACGACCGCACCATGTCTCGCGAAGGTGGAGGTCCACCTCGCAGAGCAATCTCTATCGGCAAGTGATCAGAGTTGAGGATGTTCAGCTCCCTAAGCTGCGTGTAGTTTGTTATTCTACGAGAAACAGCAACGGCCAAGAACGATGAGGTGGGATAATTTGCCGGATAGTAGGTAGGATTTGGAGTACGATGAAACGCAATGTCTGGGTGGGCCTCCACTATCCTGTATAATAAGCGCCCCTTCCCGTTAGATCTGCCGCCCCAGTTGACGTGCATGGCATTCAAGTCCCCTAACAGGATGGTTTGCTTATTCGCAGGAAGTAGATTTAGGAATCTTCTTCAAGGAGCCGGAGACGCGGGTGCGCATACCCGCCAATTACCCGCACACCACTTGCCAACTCGATGGCTACATGTTCAATGCGGGATTGTAAGGTTACGATTTTCTTATATACCAGTGATCTGCGGATAAGGCAAGCCACGCCTCCCCCGCGTTGGGCCGCTCTCGAAACACTCGACTTTCCAATGTGTAAACTTTAACGCAAAATCCTGATCGAGATTTGTCTCGTTCAGGAAGATTATATTTGCGTTCGTTTGTTGCATAAAATGTTTGAATTCGATTCGTATTTATGTCTTCTTGTTTGGTTTGTGGTGGTTTTGATGGCCGTATAAGTATAAGCCCACTACTATAAAACGGCCACTTCTATCACCAATTCTATCGGATCTTGTAAAAATTCTGTTGTCGGAAGTAGGTTCGGCTGCGGTATTTTTGTTGCTGTCATTTTCAGCAGTATCTCCATAAGTGCTCTGGCGCTCCCCAAACAGCGGCATTTTTCCGAAGCTTCTCGCTTGCAACATTTTAATGGCTGTCTTTCACCACCTTACCGCCAAGTGACTGAGACCCGAGGAGTCACGTCCCAAGTAGCTACTGATACTCTTCATTAACATTATTTTTCTTATTATTATTGTTCTGATTTGCAAGCTTTCGGCATTTGCATTCCATCTAAAGGAAAAATTAACTTAATCCCAGATGCTTTACGTATCAAAGGGATTAAGCTCTACTTGAACCCTTTTCATGTTATGGGGTCCTTTGTGATGACACTTCTGATGTTTCCGATCTTGGTATTTTCCGATGAGCTTCCGAACAATTCTCGCCGTTGAAAGCATGTATGGGCATGTAGAGGTTTTTAATCAGGCCTAACTTTTCAACATTTCTCTGCAAGCTTTTTGGCACAACTCCAGTTGTTATTATTATTAAGAATCATAATTATGAAAGTCCAAAAATTGGGCATGTTTGTTTAATCTTTTTACATAATTAATTTACATATTGATAATTCAGAAGTCCTCGTTATTGGCCAGCTAGTTTCGGCAGATAATTTTGAATATTTGTTATTAACCAGAAACTTGTGACCAAACTGAAGATTTATACATAAAAATTTGCCGATCAACAAATTTCAAAATCGCGTGATCCAGAGCAAAAACGTGACATGATTTTTTGCAATAGTCTTAGCTGATAATAACGCGGATGTTTTGCTGATCTTTTTTATTGGTGTACAAGTTATCGGCGCATACTATATAATAAAATTTTTCTATACAGATCCGGAATAGCTGAAAGAAAACTGTGCACTTGCCTGAATTAACTAGAACATTAAAAACTCTTGCAAATATAGCTAAACGCCTGTTGCATTTTTTTTCAGGTGTCTAGGTACTCGTATTTGCTAATGTTTTCATCAAATTGTTTATAGCAAGAAAATAACTCGTTGTTTCCAGTCTCTGCGTCAAAGAATCCTGAGCCTAAAGTATATAATTTTTGTAATCATAGCAACTAACTGCAGTTTTTCAAGTTAAAATGCATTTAATTCATTAAAGATTATCATAAATACTTAGTGGACAAAAAAATCAATTACAAAAGAACCAGTGATGCACATTATGACGAACTGAAAAACTATAACAAAATTTAAAAAAATTTAGGTGTACGAAGCAATAATAAAAATCCATTATGCATTACAACAACAAAATTCTAATTAATGAAGGTGTAACACTTGAAGCTCACTATAACTTGTTTCTTTATTCAAATCAATTTATATATTCCCTTTTAGTAGTGCAGTACTCTTGTTACTTTGTAATAGAAAAGTGTTGCTATCATTTATATAGAATAAAAATTGTAGAGGTCGTAAGCCTATAGGACCTATTCCTCTCAATAGGAATCAAACTAAGGAAGACTTGAAAATTGATATGGGTCATTTAAGCAGCTCAGTAGAATTCCATTTTCTACATAGTCAAAGGCCTCGGACAGGCAACAGCGACTGTCGCCGCCTCTCGTCGATACAATCTCTTTCCAGACACCCAATCATTGGGCCGATTTAGTTAATTTTAGTAGACCTGTGTATGTATGTATTTTTGAAATAAAATTGTTCTGACGTAGTGAAACCCAAGATCATTATTTAGTCAGCGAGCGATTATAATATTGGCATTTTCAACAAAATTGTTCCTATACTTGACTGAATCTTAAAAATATTTTTTATCAAAACGAGTAAATTACATGCCGACCATAATTTACTTCCATTGCACGATTTTAACAAAACGCACTTAACTCAGCCTGTAATAAATAAGATAATAGTACCAAATAAGTAATAGTGGTACCTACCAGATGGCAAGGCAGAGACAATTTAAAAAGATTAAATTCCAATAGACATTGAAAGCTTTTTGCACCGGAACGAATTCCCAATATGGCGCAACATTACGTAAGCCGTAATAACTTTATAATGTTCTTCGATAAAATGGCGAGAAAAAAGACAAAAATGAAAACAATAAACAAAATAAATTCTAGATGTCCGAGCGCTGTAAAGTAGGACATGCTTCGATTTATTCAAACCGACAAAATACGACTTAAGCGAAATCAGTGGCGCTCGAATTTAAAAACAATAAGGAGACTAAATGGCCATTGTTTCAAAATGAAAACTTCACAATATTGAAGCAAGCTATGATGTAGTTGGTTTCAATCTTTCTCTTAGATCCTCTAGTCAATCGGACAGTTAAGAAAATACTCCAAGATTGATTCTGACTTTCATATTAAGATTTAAAAGGGATGCCTGTAATATCTAAAGGGTCTACTAACCGATTGAACCACATTTCGCCAGACCATCCTCAGAGCGAAGGGACTAAGCATAAAACTTCTATATAGCCCAACTTCAAAATTCTTTATCAGTGTCGAATATTGCCACTCAAAACCCAATATCCCTAGAGCGGCTCGTGATAATGATATGAGACGGTGCAACAAAACAATTTTAGACTTTAATGCTGAATTAGAAACATGAAATGGCTATGATAAAACATTTATAAATAACAAAGGTTATGCATTACAAATAAAGAAAAAAAATCTTATTAAGTTTTTAAAATTAAATTTTAAAGAGAATGCCAACAGAAAATGAACATGGACAGTTTCACTACCACACAGAATTACTAAGAACGTATATACTATGCCATAATATATCTATGGTTTAATACTGCTGATATCGGATGCAATCGTAACATAATTATAGCTAAATTATTCAATAACAAAAATGTAGGTAAGCAATATATCATCAAATATCCTAAACGAAAAGAAAAAAAGCATGCATTTGAAGTAAAGAGTTGCTTGAAGTTGTTATGAAGAAAAGTTTGGGAGAATGTGCAAAATATATCCAATAAATTTATGGAGAAATGCAGAATCTTGACACGTTGGGCGCCTCGGGAAATTTGGGTAAACCTACCGCATAAACCAAAGTGAACATTTTGTTATTACTGATTTTAATGGGAGAAAGGTAATCTGTAGCTTTGAAAATATATTTAGACAGTTGTTAAGGTTATTAGAGGCTGTCCAGTTAACTGGAAATGACCTAAAATGTATATCAAATTCTTATTTTCCTAATGGAAATGGGTTTTATTGAACATGAAGAATAATTACAGTGATATTTTCTAAAAAAAAAAATTGCATACTCATTCTTTGAAGCAACATATTACACAAAAGCCTGCTCTTTCTGGACACACTGGACAATCATATTTTGTTTTTCTTCCCTCATTTCTTATTTTACATTGTCGGCATCTTTTCATGGCGTTTTTGTCATTTTTAGTTGGATCGTTCGGTTTTAAATAATGAAAGATTCCATATTTGCCGCTACATATGCTGGTTGTAAAACATCTGGTTAGTGAAGCAATTTCATTGACCTTTCCGGCGAAGTTAAGAAGTCTGATATTTTTATTTTGGTGATGATTATAGAGATACACATACACACATATCTATCAGGTGAAAAAGTATTGTTCTGTACCATCTTACGGTTGTCCGTGGTGTAGAGTAATAGGACATCATCTGATATTTAATCTATCAATACCAGATATATGTTTGTTGTAGTCCAGAATACGTCTAAGTTTCATTTTAAATCCGTCCCTCTTTCCTTGAAAACGAATGATGGTATATTTGGTAGCTGTAGTTTATCTTTTGTTTCTCTGGTAAATGGAACGGGTACGTTTCTTTTCCATACACACTTTTTCAGTTTGACTTTCATTGTGTCTTTATGGTCCCCCTTTCTGTTTTCGCGCAAGATTCCTACCAATTTTTTTAAAATTATTGTTCTCTTATTTGCGCTTTGAAGAGAGCAAGAGCAGCTGCTGCGGTGTATACAGTTTTTTGTTGGGAAATAGCGCACCAAGCTTCTGCGAGGCTGATTTTGCGATGTTAGCAACGTGGTCATGCCAGGATATATTGCTAATGACCGAGACACCCAGTAGTCCGATTGACGAGCATGAAGGACGGCAAATCCTGCCAAAATGATATTAGGGCCCGCCGTAATGGCTTTTTTGGTAAACGTGGCTGCTTGGGTTTTTGCTGCATTGAACTGGACCAAATTCCTGTCGCCCCATGTTCGAACTTTCTCCAAATCTTGATTAATTCTTGTAACCTGCTCCTGTCAGCGGTAATAAGTCTCAGTCGATGATAAAGGTTTTTCTGATCTAAACTGGGAGACCAAGGTGCTGTCATCTGCAAAACCTGTGGCACTCCCGCATTAATGGCGAATGTGTCCATAAACTGCAACGTGCAGAGGTCGGTTCTTAAGGAAACTGGCAAGCCAGCTGCAGAGAGACGCTGTTAGCTCGAAGAACGGCAGTTTGTTGAGTACTGTAACTCTGTCAAATGCCTTCGAAATATCCAAGGCAATCGCTGAAGATTCTTTGTACATCTCAATTGTCCTACTCCATATTTGAATGGCATAGGTCAATATATCTCCGATCGATCTCTGCTTGCGTAAACCGTATTGGTTATCGCTAATTATTATGTTGGTCTCGAGGTACCTGAGTAGTTGCTGATTGACTATACGTTCCATGACCTTGGAGATTATTAAAAGCAAGGCAATTGGGCGATAGTTTGAGGGCGTGGGTTTCTAGCCTTTTTTGGAACAGGTTGTATTCGAGCGACTTACCAAGAAGATGAGAAAATCCCTATTCGGTAAGACAGAGAAAAAGTCTGGAAAATGGGTGTTGGTTCGTTGACGCAATTATTTAACACGATGTCATCAGGGCTCTGATGCCTTTTGCGTATCTAGCTCATTGAGAATTTTAAGAATGTCACGGTGGTGAAACTTAACTTCTGTTATGGTAACGTTGATGTTGGATATGGTGGGCAGAGCCCTGCCATGGGGGACGTTTAAGGTAGAGTGCGATGAAAATATTTCGGCGAGCATGTTTGCATGACCGTGTCTGTCTAGAAGCCAGTCCCGTAGTTACCCATCTAAGGTCTCATCCATCATTATCTGCGAGATATCTTTATCAAAAAAAAAGCATAAAGTATTCTATTGGTTCTGCATTTTGTGGAAGATCGATATCAATTTTTTCAGTACCGGCAAATGGAAGTTCTGTTCGCTACCATTAATAATATCATGGGTAACATGTGTTGTTATATCGCTGGCTAAATTTAAATCGAGTAATCTACTAAATCTTCAGCAGATTCAGAACTAGGACTATCGTTCTTATTGGGATTGAAACAGCGATCATTCCCAATGCGATTCACATCATCATCACTCAAAAAATCAAAATCACTTTCATCGGTATCTATCAAACATCTCCTAAATTCAATCTGCGTAATGGTCTATATGAATACGTTTTTCTTTTTATGAAGACCACTGCAGCTGAATATACAAAAAATATATTTTAGGCACCAAATCGAAAGTTGGCAACGTTGCATATTAAAGCTGCCTAAATTCGATATTTGCGGATAATTAGACAATGTCACTTTCATTCCTGCATGCGCGCCGTGTCTTCGTGATGCAACCAGTTGTTTATATGTGCCCTGATGGTCTAGGGGTCTGCATGGTTAGCCTTCACTTCGGCGACTTGAGTTCAAACCCCGTCGGTTTTAAATTTTTAGGTTATATTTCTAAGCTGTTTTTTTTCTTGTTTTTGGGTATGTCTTGGGTTAGCACCTGGCTAGTTTCCGTTTCTTGAGCCCCCGTAGCGAGCGAAGCGAGCGTAGGGCCATGCAAAAAGTGAAATAAATGAAAGGAATGAAATTATCAGAATACTATAGAACAGAATAAGCCATATGCAACATAACCTGCTAGCCACCCTCAAGATAATAAGCAAAGTGATTTTTTAAATTCTAAACCACAGCTCGTAGTAACATTTTTAATGTCGTGACCCAAAGCAAATCGATGCGTATAGAAGCGCCATATGAGACCGTCCAGTTAACAGAGTGGCCATCATCCAATATACTAACGATAGAACTCAACGTGTTGAAATGAGAACAAAAAAAATAAGAGTACGTGAAACTGAGCTTGAAGGAAAACAAAATTCGTAAAGAACAAATAATTTAATTAGCAATTCAATTGAACATAATATGGAAAACAATGAGACGTCTGAAATGAAAACTAGAATAAAAAAATCATTTTACTACTGATCAAGGTCTTAAGTGAAATTACAAGCAGGAAAAATTTAAAATTTAGAGAATAGAATTTACATGCATTAAATAAGAAATAGAATACGCAAATATGATAAATTAATAAACAGAAAACTTGATAATAAATGCAGACTCAGAATTATAAATGTTTAAAGCAGTTCATTCAAATTTGGTAGCGATATCTTAAGAGGTTAGCAGAGCTCCAGTTTTGGGTACATAATGTATTTAATTTCCTTGGACCTCTTACCTCATTTTGCATAAATATTTTTGCCGATGCGCGCCGTGCTAGGTCATATTGCAAATTGTCGTGTAATTTGCATATGATAAAAAGGTTTATATTGGAAGCCGTCTGTATAAAAACGCAAACTTTTTAATTTAATTTAAAAAAAATATATTTTAGTGGTTTTTCATAAATGAAATTGTGTTTTTATTGCGTCAATTTGTACATCTTGTCTTCCCTTCTACTAAACCTATATAATAAAATAGAAACCGACCTGCCACTAAACAAAACCATTAATTTTTTTAGATACCTATGATGGAATGAATCGATCAACCATCAAAAATGCTATTTTGTCCGCAATATGTCAAAGATGTCTGGTAGAAAACAAATGAAAATAGAACGCTACTTGTTTAATAATTTTTCGACTCAATTCCGTGTGGTTAGCAGTTAAACGAACAAAAAGAACATTTTTAGAAAAAAAAAACAAAAATTGGTCTCTTTGGAATTATCCATTAAAAATAGATAAAATGATAAAGTTGTGGTCTGGACTAATCCAAGACCTTCGTCTACGCGATACTGCCGACCTTGCAAAATGCAGTGTTTTAAAGGAAAATATAGAAGTTTCTAAACCAGAATATGCACCACGAAAGCCGAAATTGCAGCCTTAATTCCAACGCTTTTTGTTAATCAACAGGAACCACTCAAGATAACTCATCAGCTTCACATTACCATGATTGATACTAAATTGATTAATTCAATCAAAGATTTTTCGTCACAAAAATGTTATTTATGCGGAGCATCGCTTGTTGAAATGAACAATATAGATAAACTGTTATACAAGTCCATGAAAATCGAGAATATCAAATTTGGCATAACATCCTTACATACATATATAGATTTGGATCATTTGAATATTTTTTAAAGATTTTTACCGTCTACATCTAGAAAAATGGCAGGCGCGAGGTGAGGACAAAATTGTAGTTAAAGGGTACAAGAACAAAATCCAAGCGGAATTCAGATCAATACTGGGAATTATTGTGGACCAACCCAAACAGGGAATTAAAACTTCGAACGATGGTAACCATGCAAGAAGATTATTTCAAAATATGAGCAGAAACTAGAGGACTGGATGTCAATTTAACATATCGATTTTATATAATCCTTCAAGTAATAATTTTCAGCGGTTATTTAATTAAGAAAGATGAATTTAACACATATACATTAGAAACGGCCCATCTTTTTGTATCTTTATATCCTTGCCCGCTAGCATTCATAAAATT
>MU183588.1:229176-270757 GCA_016904865.1 Pissodes strobi | reverse complement strand
GCTTGCCTTGCACGAACTTTATGAATTTTAGAAACATGTCTTACATTGAAGTTAGGGATAGCTTAAAACACTCAAATAGTTGAGATTTTTATGGAATCAACAGGACAATATTTTTGTAAGTGTTGATAACCTGATTCTGCGCATTATTACATTTATTTGAATGAAAGCGAATTTCTGTCCGTCTTCAATTTATGCCGTGTGGTTTCGGTCTTCAAATTACAGACCTACCTATGTCTATAGTTCTTATACTTTTCGAAGATCTTTTAAAAAGCTCTAAAATCCAAAATTTGCTAAAAAGCAGCAGTTCGGATTTCAGAGTCGTATGTCTACAGTTGTGGATAGAAATGGATTATTACCAAAAATTACTGATCCTTTTAATAAAAGTTCTCATTCAGCTCTCTCTGGTTGCCATATTTGTCTCCTCTAGCTATTCTGATGAGACACTGAAGTTAGTAGCACAGTCCGGATCGTCGCTAACTTGTTTAGTAGAGTGGCAAACGTTCGGTGGTAAGGCCAAGAACTTTTTTTATGACAATGACACACACACACATACTAAAGGGAGATACTATGGTACTCGACGAGCGGTGTCCATGCGAAGATGTTAATTGACACAGTTCTTAAACAGCTGTAGATTGTAATCTGGGGGAAACAGATGTCCCGGGAGTGAGTTTCACAGCGATGCAGTGCGCCAGACAAAGGAGGCCTTGTAAAGGGATGTTAAAGGTGTTTCCAGTTGTATAACGAACGGGTGCACTCGTGCCGTCTGCCGTGACGGTCTGACAGGCGTTGCTGGGTGCGTAATGATGCGGGTCAATCCCGGGAACATGTGTCGTGACTATATTTGTAAAACAGGGATTTCTCGGCCACATGTCTGCACTGCTCCAAACTATCCACTACAGGTTGTCGATGGAACGCTGCACAGATCTCTTCTGAAGGGAACTCAGAAGCTTTAGGGTGTACTTCGGTGCGGCACACCAGATGTGTGAGCAGTATTCTAAGCACGGTCTTATTTGCGCTTGGTAGAGCAAGAGCAGCTGCTGCGATGTATCCAGTTTTTGTTGCAAAATAGCGCACCAAGCTTCTGCGGGACTGCGCGATGTTAGTAACGTTATTATGCCAAGACATATTGCTGTTGACCGAGACACCCAGTAGTCCGATTAAAAAGGAAGAAGGAACCTGCCATAATGATGTCAGGGCCTGCCGTATTGGCTTTCTTGGTAAACATTGCCGCTTGGGTTTTTGCTGGCAGGAACGTCAAACTGGTGAGAGGAGTTTGATTACGGGGAGTGACGCCCCCGCCATTCCGAGTTGCCATGGGATATGGCACATCAAATCCCATCGTCCTCCCCCAGGCTGGAGAACACCAAAGTACAAAGTCTGGAGCCGATCAATGACAGTTTGTGACAAGAGGGGCTGCATTGTATTGGCTGGCAGGAACGTCAAACTGGTGAGAGCAGTTTGATTACGGGGAGTGATGCCCCCACCATTCCGAGTTGCCACGGGATGTGGCCCATCAAATCCCATAGTCCTCCTCCAGGCTGGAGAACACCAAAGTACAAAGTCTGGAGCTGATCACTGGGGAGTGATCCAACAAACCCCATTTTTACCCCTGTCAGACTAGGGACCGCCAAAGGAATGAGTCTGAGGCCGATGCTTCGAGTGGAAGCGGCCCTAGGTGGTAGATGCATAAGCCTACTCGCATCGTCCGGTGAAAGATCACCCCACCAGAATTGGGGAGCGCTAAGTGGTTTTCCCAAATCACGTTCCGCTTCCGCGCTGGTGATCCCGGGTTTCACAGTAGGAATATATGGACATGATGGTGCTTCCAGGATCAAAATATTCCGGAGGTAAACTCCCCGGCCATTCGGATCTCCGGGCGCTGGGTGGCCCTGGGAGCCCTTCATTCCGCATTTCACAGACAGCAAAGATACCGAACCAATTTAGAATAGATTTCTGCAACATAAGAGGCCTAAATACAAACATAAATTCGGTACACCAACATCTACAAGCAAATAGACCACACATATTGGCCCTTACAGAAACACAAATATGTTCTACAACAACAACAGTGAACTACCTCTATCCTGGTTACGACTTACATACCCGATTTAGATATAAGTTCAGAATATGCCTTTTTGTCCGAAGCGACCTCTCATGTCACCGCGAGGAAACACTCGAACCGAACAACCTTGACGTCATGTGGCTCAAGTTCACCGCCAAGGGATTAACCAAGTTTATATGTTGTCTCTATCGCCCTCCGAGCGATAGAGCCTACCAAAGCTTTTTCTCAACACTAGCTACCACCTTTGACTCAATACAGGTCGATCATCCCAGTTCAGAAATAATCGTTCTGGGAGACTTCAATGCCCACAACACCAACTGGCTCAAACATCACAACAAGACCGACAACGAAGGTAGAGAGGCTGAAGCATTTGCCATCAGCTGCGGGCTTACTCAACTTGCAGACGAACCAACTCGAATCTCAGAGAGGGGCGAATTCGCCGCCCTCCTGGATCTTTTTCTGACCACCAATCCTGACCAGTACAAGGTTACAGTTGGTCCGCCATTAGGTACCTCTGACCACAAACTTATTACAACGGTTTGTGAATTGCCACTCATACAGAAGGATCCACCATTGCCTCGCAAAATCTGGCATTACAATTCTGCAAACTGGGACGATCTGAGGCAGTTTTACCTAGATTTTCCTTGGCTCGACGTCTGCTTTGCCGCTGACGACCCGTCAGACTGCTGCGAAGAGATCATGCAAGTAATCTCCTCAGGAATGGAAGCATACATCCCAAATTCCATCAAGTTACCATCAAAAGGAAAGCCCTGGTTCGACAAAAGATGCGAAAGAGCTGTAGGAAGGAAACAGCAAGCCTATAAGTACTGGCAGCAAAATCAGACCGCTGAAAATCGCAATTATTTTATCGAAGCGAGAAACGAGTGCAAGCGTGTGATCGACGAAACTAAGGACAAACACAATCAAAGGATCAGGAATAAACTTTTGCAATGCCCCGGTGGCTCCAGGAATTTCTGGTCGGTAGCAAAGGCAGTAAGTAACAACTTTACAAAAACGTCTCTCCCACCTTTGACGGACGAACGTGGCATCACGGCGTCTACAGCCAAGGAAAAAGCAAACATGCTCGCCAAAATGTTTTCATCGCACTCTACCTTAGACGTGCCCCAAAGTAAGACTCTCCCCACTATACCGAACATCAACACCACCATGGCAGAAGTCAAGTTTTCTCATCGTGATATTCGCAAAATCCTTAAAGAACTAGATACGCAAAAGGCATCAGGACCGGACGGAATACCTGCCATCGTGCTAAAGAACTGCGCCAACGAACTAACACCTGTTTTTTCCAGGCTTTTTTCTCTTTCTTACAGAAAAGGGATTTACCCATCCTCTTGAAAAGTCGCTCGAGTGCAACCTGTTCCAAAAAAAGGCAAGAAAACCACGCCCTCAAACTATCGCCCGATTGCCTTGCTTCCAATAATCTCCAAAGTCATGGAACGTGTAGTCAACCAGCAACTACTCAAGTACCTCGAGAGCAACAGAATAATCAGCGATAATCAATACGGCTTTCGCAAAGAGAGATCGACAGGAGATATATTGGCCTATGTCACTCATATATGGAGTAGGGCAATTGAAAACTACGGAGAGTCTCGAGCGATTGCGTTGGATATTTCAAAGGCATTCGACAGAGTTTGGCATGACGGACTGCTCAACAAACTGCCGTCCTTGGGACTGCCCGCCTCTCTCTGCAGCTGGCTGGCCAGTTTCCTTAAGAACCGATCCCTACATGTTGCAGTCGATGGACACATCTCGGACACATTCACCATCAACGCGGGCGTGCCTCAGGGCGCAATACTTTCACCAACTCTGTTCCTCATCTATATTAATGACCTGCTGATCTAAACGAATAATCCTGTTTACAGTTTTGCAGATGACAGTACCCTTGTCTCCCACTTTAGATCAGAAAAACCCTTACCAGCGACTGAGACTCATCACCGCAGACAGGAGCAGATTACAGCAATTAATCAAGACCTGGAGAAAGTTCAAACTTGGGGCGACCGAAATTTGGTCCAGTTCAATGCAGCAAAGACCCAAGCCGCAACGTTTACTAAGAGGGCCAATACAGCGGGCCCTGACATCATTATGGCAGGATCGACCATTCCTTCATCCTCGTCAATCGGGCTGCTGGGTGTCTCGGTCAACAGCAATATGTCATGGCATGACCATGTTGCTAACATCGCAAAATCAGCCTCCCAGAAGCTTGGTGCGCTATTTCGCAACAAAAAACTCTATACACCGCAGCAGTTGCTCTTGCTGTACAAAGCGCAAATAAGACCGTGCTTAGAATATTGCTCACATATCTGGGGTGCCGCACCAAAGCATACCCTAAAGCTGCTGGATTCCATTCAGAAGAGGGCTGTGCGTCTCGTCGGCGATCCGGAGTTGACCCGGAATCTGGATAGTCTGGAACATCGCAGACATGTGGCCGAGATGTCTCTGTTTTACAGATACTTTCACGGCAGATGTTCCCAGGATTTGGCCCGCATAATCCCGCCCCTGGCAACTCCTGTCAGGCAGTCCCGACAGACGGCAGGAGCGCACCAGTTCGTCGTACAACTAGAAACACCTAGAACATCGCTTTACCAGAACTCCTTTGTCTGGCGCACTGCATCACTGTGGAACTCACTTCCAGGACATCTGTTTCCCACCAATTACAACCTACAAATATTCAAGAACCGTGTCAATCAACATCTTCGCACACACACCGCTCGTCGAGCGCCATAGGATCTACCTTTAGTGTGTGTGCCACTGCCATAAAAAAAAAAAAAAAAAAAATTGAACTGGACGAAATTTCTGTCGCCCCAAATTCGAACCCTCTCCAGACCTTGATTAATTGCTGTAATCTGCTTCTGTCTACGGTGGTATATCTCAGTCATTGGTAAAGGTTTTTCCGATCTGAATTGGGAGACAGGGGTACTCTCATCTGCAAAACTGTAAGCAGGATTATTGGTTTCGGTCAGCAGGTCATTAATATAGATGAGGAACAGAGTTGGTGAAAGTATTGCGCCCTGAGGCACGACCGTGTTAATGGTGAATGTGTGTTGTCGCTTTACTATTTACATGATGAAACATGATGTGCCACAGAGGCTGTTCTGGATAATATCGACTTCCTTTCCTGCAAGAAACCCTTAAGTATATGTAGTGAGACACTCGAGGCCTATACTGATGTCGACCTTCCCTGCTTTGATTCAGTCGATGACATCATATGCGCTGTTGTTATTCAGACATACCCCCCAAACAAGGATTGCATGCTCTATAATGAAAATTATTCGTGCTATTGTGAAGTTGCTTTATAGGTTGCTGAGGGTAACAATTTTGATAAACATACATGGACATGACACTCGTTATTACCCAAATATATTAAATGACTTCCGCAGAATTAGTAGACCTAGGTGGGCTTTAAATTAATATACGCCCAAGCTTTCTAGTAAGCTCCCACACTATGTGAAAGACTTGCCATTGCCACTCTTCAAAGGAAAAATTAAAGCATTTTTAATTTTGGATATGGTATATAGTAATCCCCGGAATAAGTAGAATTTGGTATGACGTCTATATTATTAAAAAAAAAAAAAAAAATATATATATATATATATATATATATATGTTTTTGTATCCTTAACTCAACCTGGCTTTTGGTTATTCTAATTTTAGTATACCGAGGTAATTTGGTTGGGTTGCATATAGATAGTTCATTTTAAACTAATTTATTTCGTGCTTTACCAAATAACCTGTGTAAGCATGAATAAACCTTACTTCACCGGGCTTTATTTAAAAAGGCCCACACCCAAGTTCATTTTATAAATGTGACCTTTAGTGATTTTAGATGAGCGATCCAAGTTAGGGTTTGCTGTATAAAACAAAACAATCAAGAATCGTTAAGACGAAAAGTTAAAAGCCATCAAATTCTTTGAAAACATGAATAAGTAAAAGCCAAGCCCAAACGAACACAGTTTTATAGAATTGAGCAATAAACAATAATTTATTTTTCAACATCTTTACCATCCGTCTTGTTTGCTTTTCTGTTTGATGCACCTTTGTTTACCTTGCGATTTTAATGCACAATCTACAGATCTTGCAAATAAAAAACGATAACTGGACAGAAATATCCGTATATTTTTTTCTATCGTTCATTAACATCAAAAGTTTGTTCACCCCACCAAGCGCAAACGCTACTTTTTCTTTTATGCGATTTTCCGAAAACGGATATAATCGTAGGTGACCAATAAATGCATAGTTATCGCTAATTGGATGCAACCAAACAATGATTAAGCAGTATATATTTATTTAATTTTCTCGGATGTTGACTTGTAGGAGTTAATTTTGTAATTGTGTCTATTTATATCTATACTATTGAAAGTAGTTAGTTATATATTAATCAGGATCGGATTAGGTTTATTTGAAGGGCGTTTTATATGGTGCTCGCCATGAACAACATTTTTTTCCAACAATGTAGAATTGGCTATTTATTCATTTGAAATTTTGCGACACTATTTTTACCTTTATTTTGGCATCACGAATTTTACTAGAATTTCGTGCAGCTTTAGTAAAAAAAAAAATAGAGCAAAATAGAGTTTTCCGTAAATTCTACAAGACATTCGTTTTATACAGCCTTCGAATAAGCTTAAACATTTCCCGAGAATAATTGAATCGTTAATTCTTATTAGAAAAACAGTATATGTTTTTTCTGTAGTCCTAGGTTAGTTTCGGTTGTGGCAAAATGAGACTAAGGAGGGTCAAATGATAATAATTTTTAATAATATCGCGATCTGTCATTTCAATTTAGATACACCCGTGGCAATTCCTAGAATTGCTAAGAGATATCAACAGCTATGATCTTACAGCGCATTACAGAAACACTTTATTTTTTCACCTGCATTTAAGTTATCACATTTTTTTTTGTTCTTAAAATTGGGAAAAAAATAAGATTTAATATTGTGTTCATTATGACTTTTTGTCTTACCAAATTAAAAAATAGTAATAAAATTAATTGCTGATACAAACAAAATAAAGACGAAAAACGCGCGTGCTGCGCGAAAATAATTTAAAACTATTCTATTTTCCTTTATGAAAAATTGAGATGTTTTATCCCTTCAATTAAATTATTTCTTATATTTTGTTATGCATTGTAAGTAGGTTAAATAGAGTAATTTCAAGCAGGCTTATCATCTACCTCAGAAGAATTACTGAATTATTCGTTTTTAGGAATAAAACAATAAATCGTATGGTATTTGATACTTTATCTTTAATGTTATACATCTATGAAACATTTACATAAACAAGAGCCCGTTTAAAATTAGTAAATTACCCCTAAAGCAAAGGGATAATTGTAAACAACTATGTCAGCAGCTAAGATAGAAATGGATGTTGGACAAATTATAAACAAGTTTGACAACTAATTGACCATAGCAGTTAGGCAGACTAGATCATTGTTTGCAAATACTGCAATGACGACTTTTATCAATCATGACGTCAATGTAATTTGTGAAAAGTGCAATAAAAAGTACCATCCAGCATGTTTAGTACAATCTGGACGTCAGAAAACGGCAGTGGCAGAAGAACCAAAAAGTGAAGTTGGAATTCCAAACGAAGAAAAATTCGTAAGTTTTAATTTACTTTTAAAAATCACTCAAGATTGGAAGACAAAAATGTAATATTTGTTGAGAATAATGCACTTTTGAGAGATAAGCTAAATTTTCTCGGGAAAGAAAAACCAAAGAATGTGACCACCAACAAAAAGCATCAAATTCTATAAAACAAAGTAGACAACAAAAACTAGCCGCTGCGATTCCAAATAAGAAAATACGCCTAAAAATTTGGCAGCAGCGTATAATAAGGGGGACTTCTTAAATGCAATCCCGATCAACTATGCAACGGCAGAAATTGTCATAGTAGGAGACTTCAACGTACATAACATCCACTGGTTGAAATATTCCAACAAAAACGATGATGAAGGACGGGAAGCCGAGTCTTTCGCTATAAGTCATGGACTTACTCAACTGGTTTACAAACCTACCAGGATTCCTGAGCGTCAAAAACACTCCTGGATCTATTCTTAATAACTAAACCTGACCATCTCTATACCATAAATGTCCAACCTCCGTTGAGCTCATCAGACCACAATCTTATATCCGCAACCTGTAAACTTGCTATCAAAACACAGGAGCCACAGGTACCCCGAAAGGTTTGACAATCAAAACACCTCTGAAGCTGCTGACGAAATAACTCAAGTTATCCTAGCTGGTATGGAAACTTTCATCTCATCTTCTATGAAACGTATCACAAACAGTAAACCATGGTTTGGGAAAAACTGCTCAAGAGTGGTTAATGCTAAAAATGCCGCCTACCGCAAATGGCGCCGAGATCCGGCAGCCGAAAATCGAAATATATTCATCACGACTAGAAACCAGTGTCAGCGGACCATTGACGAGAGCAAGGGGGGATATAACGAGCAGATCAAGAGCAAGCTCCTCGACTGTTCTAACGGATCAAGATCCTTTTGCTTAGTTACCAAAGCTGTCAATCAGGGTTTCGCAAAGACGTCAATCCCAACTGACCAAAGGTAACGACTCGATAGCGAAAACGGCCAAAGAAAAAGCGAATATTCTTGCCGAAGTGTTTGAATCAAATTCTACCTTAGATCTTCAAGAAAAGACTCCCCCAACTATCCCGAGAGTGAGTTCTTCAATTCAGGTCTGGCATCTCGCCAACGCGAAGTGAAACGAATACACAAAAGCCCAGACACTAAAAAGGCTACAGGACCGGATAGCGTTCCTGCAATAGTGCTTTATACATGTGCTGCTGAAGTAAGAGCTCCACTATGCTGGCTTTTCTCCCTATCATACCGAAATACATGCTTTCCGTCTACCTGGAAATGCGCTCAGATGGAACCCATCCCGAAGAAAAGTAAAAAACGATTCCAAATAACTACCGTCCAATTGCCTTAGTTCGCATCATGTCGAAAGTCGTCGCGAGTATGGCTTCCGCAAACACAGATCAACGGGAGATCTCCTGACTTACGTGACCTACCTGTTGACCAAAGCCATCGAGAGCTACGGCGAATCTCGTGCAGTGGCTCTCGACATATCCAAAGCATTTAATAGGGTGTAGCATGACGGATTGTTAAGCAAATTGACAGCATACAAATCACCACCAGCACTGTTTCTATGGCTTTCCAATTTCTTAAAGGGTCAAAGCACCCGAGTTGGTATTGATGGACATCTCTAGGAGCAATTTAAAATCAATGCCGAAGTTCCTCAAGGGTGTTTATTATCTCCCACACTGTTCCTGCTCTTTATCAACGATCTCTTAGACAGAACAAACAATTCTATTTACAGCTTTGCTGACGATAGCGCTCTTATATCCTCGTTCATGTCACGGACTCCAATAACCGCGGCTGATTCCCAACGCGAGCGAGAAAATCAGAGCGCTGCCATGAAGAAGAAGACGGAAATACCTCAAACAAGCTAGGCCTCCACCAATGATAGACCTACGCGAAGTTTTCAACTTGCAGGCGGCTGAAAAAACGTCATGTTTGTTCATTTATAGATTGAAGTCGGAAACTATCGCTGTTCAAGTGAAGCACTATAATTGATCAGTTTGTAAACATAAACTGCAAATGTTGGGAATTTAAAAAACTCTTTCAAGGTATGGATTTCTTTTGAGGTAGAAGCTGCAGTTACAACCGTTCGAATGGGAAAAGGGTATCGTGGTAACCATTTTCTGCACACAAAAAAACGACCCCCCAATTTTTCTGAGAAACAAAACTTCTGGAATATGGAAGTATTTTCAAATACTTTAAATGAAAAACCACGCATAACCATGCGTTATATGTTTAATAAAGCATTGGCTGAAAAAGGCCGTAATTGATACCACACGTTTAAGGTTGTGTCATTATATCAGCAATGTCGAGAGAAAAAAACTGTATATGATGCATACTGGTTGATTATTGCTTGCAAGACCTTCAAGAGGTTAAAGACATAAATCCAGAAGCATAATAAATTCAGAGTTAGAAATTTGTTATGCAATGAGTAGATCCAGAATATTAACCATTTTTCCTGTGTATAGGACTTAGAAACCTCGATGTATTTTTAAATTCATTAGAGCAGGTATTGAATGAACTTATTTTAATGTCTAGGGAATTTAGGGTCGTGTATGTTTTGAATAGTATTAATCTGTTAAGAACAATCTTCCAACCAGCAAGGGTTACAAAAAAAAAAACCTAATATTTTTTTAACTTTTAATAATAATACAGTTTTAATTTCAGGCCTTTCTGACCATTTTGCACAAGACATCAGTGTTGTGACCGTCGGAGATATTCCGACGGTAGAGGTACTTACTACTAAAAGAATTTTTTCAAAACATAAAATGGGGCAGCTCGTGCAGGACCTGAATTGGCAATCTGTGCTAATAGAGGCTGCCGTCAACTAAGCCTATAATATGCTTAATGAACTTTTGGTATCTAAAATTAATCTTCTCTTTACAAAAATGCAAAAAAAAATGTTTCAAAATCATGAATTTCAAACGGTATTAAAACATCATGTAAGAGAAAAAGATCTCTGTATGAAGATAGTATGGCTGGTAGGATGAGTGAAGTGTACTAATAAAAATATTCGAATTTGTTGCAAAAAGTAAAAATTAAAGAAGCAAAGGTTAGGCAAAATGCAAAGAATACAACTAGACCTACGTGGAGTCTTATTAAACAAATGACAAACAAAAATGCAAAAGCTCTGAAAGCAGTACCTGATTTACTGAGTGATATAAATAACTTTCTTATGAACCACCATCCACCATCAATAAAGACAAATATGTGGACTGTTCTAAAATGAGACCTTGCGCACATAATTTGTATTCTTTGGCCTCTGGATGTCAGCAGGTATCTGTTGTTGTTGAAGAATGAAAAATCTATTGGGTCTAATGGTGCAACAGTTCAGATCTTGTGTATGTGTGCCTTCAGCTCATATTCTGAATTTGTGTTATACAAATAATAAATACCCAGAGGCATTAAAAGAGGAACTGATTTGACCCATACATAAAAAAGTGATAGGAATATATTAAATAACTATCAAGCTATCGACGATCAATTATTTGCCTTTTTCAAGAAACATTCTATCCTATCAGAAAAACAGAACGGCTTTTCTAAGGACAAGCCTCCTATTAGACTCTGGCAATGGTTCTTGAGTTGCTGAATGAGGAGAGCTCATCTCCTAGATTTATCCAATGCCTTTGACAGTGTTCATCATAATATTCTCTTACGGGAAGCTTGAGTTATTTGGAGTGCGTAGAGTGGCACTGGCACTATTCTAGTAATACCTCTCACATGAAAGGCAACTGGTGGTAGAATTGAATACACAAGGGGATCAAATAAAATCGGATGCATATGTTGCAAGAAAATGAGTTCCACAAAGACCTATATTTGGTCCTATATTTTGTATATAAGCTTTACCAATGAGTGTTGTGGGAGAGCACGTGGTACTGTATGCTGATGACATATTGACTGTATGTCGTGCGGAAAACACTGAGTAATAATAAAATATTATTAACTCCCTTATGGTACGCCCCTCTATGAATTTGCTGTCTTTGAATGTATACGCTATATTTTCTAAACATTTAGGGAATAAGCATCTTTATAACAGAAGAATCAAAAACAATTTGCAACCAGACTGTCGTACATTCTGAAAAATGACATTCACAATTTTCTTAATATCTGGAGTAAATTACAAGGTAATTTGAAACAACCTTTTTTCATAAATTAATTTGTGATCTCGTGACTGAATTGCAAGTTATGGCAGCACAACTTCTATTGACTTCAAGCGAATATTAGAAATACAATTTTTAATTACTATGAAATTCAGTCTGTTAATGATTTTTATCATTTGAATTGCAAACTGTTCTTCTGTTTCATCGCCTTCGCCATCCCTACCTTCATCTTGTCGATTTGTTAATTCATATTGCTCTAAGAATGTTATTATTTGCTTTATTTTGTTCTTCTAAAGCTTTTCGTACTTTTCCTGCTGTAACCCTCATTTCATGTATTTTCTTAATTAACTTCTTCGGCCCGGCTTGATTCTACTTCGTCATCTGAAGTCAACATTTTTCCATAACTGAACCGTTTTAATCTTCGAACCAGAGTATGACTGACAATGACATTTTTTTCTGGCCTCGCTCATTATTTTTGGAGAAAAAAATCAATTACTCTTTTCTATGTAATTAAAGATTTTAATGGTGAGGGATCAGCAATTCTTGTCAAATTCATAGTTGCACATTGAACTTCTGTGCCTAATGAATCTTCTAATCGTGATGCAGAATAATGATTTTTATAGGTTTTGAATGGACAGTGCCAGTTTAGAACAACGTTGGGTGCCTGGTTTTATATAGATGATAGATGTGGATAATATTGAATAAAAAATATCCGTTTCTAGGCAAGATATGGACGATTTCCTGAATGCTATAACGATGCATGGTGGTCGTACCACCATCAAAAACGCCTCAAGTGGAAGTCATCCGCTGATACGCAAATCAAGACTGTTGCCCTGATCCATCTGACATTCTACTAAGGGGTTTGCCTTTAGTCGCCTAGGGTTGCTGGTACCTACTCTATGCCGGTGCTTTGTTTTTTTTCCTAGATAATGTTGCTCTTTCTCTTCATAGAGTGTTGGTACCAATCTGCACGAATTCGTAATAGTACTTGGTTTTAGATATATGTGCCAATTTGTGCTCGATCTATTAAACAAGTAACAATTTGTTTCTCTACATCCACATTTAGAACCGGTGGTCGGCCAGAATGAAATGGAAAATCCGTAGTTCTCTTCTGCTTTGCGATACGTACAGTTTTTATTTGGAAATCATTTAGAGCATGCAGCCTATCTTTAGGACAATAGTTAGGTACCGTTTTTTTCGTACGACAGAATAAATGTAAATAATCAAATACATTCTTGGCAATACCCATAACCATGAATAGTAATTAATAGTCTTTACATTCACCTATAATGTACTTTTTATTTTACAGTATGTTTGTGTTACTTTAAAAAGCCAATTGAATACAAAACCAAATACTTATCAGTTTAGGATTAAACTACATGGAAAAACGCTTGGCAACACTGCTTCTTGCGGCAGCAGATCGGATGGTTTTTCCAGTACAGATTTGCTCAATACTAGTGCAAACTCAAATTGGCTTTGGGATGCCGTTAATATTCTTCAATTTTTTGAAAATCTTAATTTTTATCAAAAGTTCTGAAGAATATATTATATCTTTTGCTAAAACGATAGATGGGTTCATAACTTAAAGTCATCACTTTACTGATAGTTAATTCAACAGCTTAGTTATTGTGGCACTTAGCACCTTTCTAACATAAAGCGACGCCACTTATTGGTACTTAGCGCATTTGGTATATTATTCTCGATGACATATTTGCAACCGCAGAATATTAAAAATGTTTTTTGGCACTTAGGCCCTGTATTACTTTTAAGGTTTTCAATTACTTATTTACTACATTCGAGGTTGCAAAAGAAATGTCCGAGACCCAGGAAAGAGTCTAGCTATTTTTCCCCATTGATGTTATTCAAAATTGTTTTCACCCTTTTTGGCATTGCTTCTTAATCATGCTAGATGATGTATAAAACTTTTATACAGGAATTCCCAGATGTTCTGCATAAAATTAGTTTTTTTGAATGCGTTTATTGTGACTAAGACTCTTAAACACGTAAAGGACCTAGTTTAGGTGTTTCTTCAGTTGTTTGTAATATAATTATGTATTTTCATTTAATCTTTTAACCCCCAGTCACATCACCCTGAATTTTCAAATAGCAGTCTATGTTTTGCAGATACTAATTGAAAAGCTTGTTAAAAACTTATTCAGATAAACCGCATATTTCTGTTTTAATCTATTTTAATGGAAATTAAATTATGAGTGTTGCAAAATTAAAATGAAGTTGTTATAAAAGGTGTTTTAGTGCCTTGATCTTCAATCTTCCGCCACATCTTCCCATTATTTCTTCGCAAAATTGCAGAAGCTTTTCAAAATCATTTTCCAACAGTCCTTGCTCAAGTTTACTGTATGGATGAGTTATTAAAAATCTATGTATCGTAGATTTAGAAGCATTGTTAAGACCTAAGGAAATGGAGCAAGCATGCGTGTTTTCGCACATGAATTACAGTATGTCGATTTTTTATCATTTAATGCGGGTCGTGAAATGAAGGGATATTGATAATTCCATTTTTAAAATTTCTTGTAACTAGAAAAAATAGATTTGAAACAAAATTGATCGGCTCCTAATCAAATCACCTTATTCACAGGTAAAATGCAGATGTTGTAGAGCCTTTGTTAAAAATACAATTATCGGCTGAAAAATTAAAATCACATTATCAACTTCATACTTGTCTTGAGGTGACTTTGATCAGCCTTTCAATACTTGTCTAAAAACACTAGTAATCACATCAAATATTTTCAGTTTATTACGAGCTAATGCACTGCCCTAAATTATACAAAATATGGCTATGATAAAAGGAAGGAAAAAAGAACACAGGTGTAAAAGGCCAATCATATCCTCTATGTCCACAACAAAATACATCATTTTCGTTCACTCAGAATTTCTTTCTGGCAGGATCTACCGACTTCATGCCCAACAATTTGAATTCACCGTCCTCTGAGACGTTTTATATGACAGCTACATAACGGCATTTAACAGTTTTTCAGATATTTTCACTGCCTTTAACTGATTGCCCACTTCTAAATATTATGTTTCTTTATTATCTTGCATCAATGCAAAAGCATTTTCTGCCTGGTCATAATCGAAATTGTCATTTATTAGAGAATAGTGTACATTTTTTTTGTCTACGAGGCATTTATTCAGCTTATTACAAATTTACTATTTGTATTCCAATACAAATTCTCCCAAAATTTCAAAATCATCAAGTTAAATTATGGTTGTTTTTCCAAGTAGCATATTTCGGATTTTGGCAAGCTTTCCAATGAGCCCCTACCAGACATAAACTCTCTCTCTCTCCAATCGTAGTTCGGTCCAGTCGTGGCTCATGCATGGTTATGGTGTGTCAGTATTAGCCATTCTGCCCTATCTTCTACTGCTCGCATCACTTCTAAAACCGACATATGCGTGAGGTTCTTTATTTAGTCTATGAACCTTACAGGAGATCTTGCCCCTCAGTCTTTTGCCGTTCTTGAATCATAAGCTTCTCCATAACGTCCTTTAATATAATGTGTCCGAATAATTTAAGCATCCGACGTGACGTTATGTGGTTGGTACAACTCGATCATGATCCTTTATTTCTAGCTCTCTGAGGATGGAGATATTCGTTCTGTGTGCTGTCCAGAGCATTATTGGTATTCTTCGGTAGCACATCATTTTGAGGACCTCTATTTTCCTGCGACAAGATACGTTTATAGTCCATGCTTCCGACCCATAAGTTGCTATGGAGAAGACTAGCGCTTTCATTAGTCTTGTTTTCGTTTTTTTCTGACAGTTTTAGTCCTTCCATATTTTTACCAGCCTGCCCAAAGATTCCTTGGCCATTCCAATTCTACGCTTTATTTCGGATTCAGACCCCCGTTTGTTGATTATACGTGTGCCGAGGTAGATAACATGATCACTCATTTCGATGTCGTTAATGAGCCGGAAGGGTGGTAATGTCTTGGCTCTGTCCACCATCATAAGATAGCATTTAATATTTCGGTACAGCAAACTCGTGCGATTTTTTAGACCAAAAATTCGAACTCCTCGCCCCCCAAATACTCCACTCCGGAGTACCAACATCAAAATTTATTTTTTTCTTTTTCGCTCTCATTACAGAAAGGGTAGAGGAAACCACGTACATGTCACCCACATACAAATAAAAATTTTAAATCACATACAGGGTGTTAAAACCACACATTGTCCCAAAAAATCCCCTATTTTCGAAATATTTCGGTACAACATACTAAAGACTAAAAATTCGAACTCCGCGCACCCAAATACCCTAGATATTAATTAAACTAATCAGTGTTTTCAATGAGTCAGTGTCAGTATGACATTAATAGATGTGTGATGTGTGATATCAAAACATTGATTAATTTGGCAGTGACTAATCGGAATCCAAAGTGGCCCTTAATGTGATTAATCTGAGTTAAATTATTTCCCGCATATATGTGGTAGAACCGATATTAGATTAACCATGACAATTTTACTCTTACCTAAGAGGTAAAGTTTAAATAAACTACTTATTCCATGCTACTATGTCCCTGCTGCTAACACCATTTAATGCAAAATCCGAATCATTAAAACAAGATTAACGACAATTATGTGTCAAAATCTAAAATGTTTCATGCCCATTTGTGTTTCATTTACTGTAACCCAAATTATATTTTAAACATTAAATATAATTCAGTAGAAAAAAGCAGTCCGGATATGACATTATTATTTGCATTATATAAAATATTCCTGCAACACTAATTTGTTTTTATTAAATAAGCTTGAAGGAAACACGTTTCCATACAAACAAAACAATGCATTATGTTTTAATGGATTGTCTGTGCTTCGAGTGCATTCACATTTTTTTTTGCCTCAAGTTGAGACTAATGTGGGAAATGTATCGAACGTGATTTCAGGGAAAAAACTGCCTCATAGGTTAAAGCGTTTTTATGGATCCGCTTTAGTAGTCATTGACAGATATACCTTAAGCCTTATATGGCAAATGTTTGTCATATGAGTATAAGATAAATAACGGATTATTAATATTTTGACCTTTCCTGATGGTAATAAACTTCGATGAATAAAAAGTCAAGTATGTACTTCACGATGATTGAAATTCGAAAAATAAAGCTTACTGGGGATGAGGAGTAATAATACAATATATCGGGGGGAAAAAGAGAAACATGATAAGCGTAGAAAATTATTTTTTCTTCAAACGTCAGTAAATCCGTCATTACTCGACTGTGTAGGCGGCCGTGAAGTTTCGTTTTTCCTCCGCCGGAGCTTTACTTTTCACTTTTCCGCCGGCGGAGGTAAAAGTGTTGTCATAGCAACATAGATACTTATTAAACTAAAATTTGTATTTATCACTCAATTTATCCACTGCATTTCTAAAAATCACTAATTTAGGAACAAATTGGTTATTATTTAATCGAACTTACTCAATAACTGCTTATCAATACGGAATTAAAAGGCAATCGGAGACGCAATTTTTTAAAAATAATTATTGTTGACAGTGTCCACTGACAGCTTTATGTTACATTACTATAGCAACAACCTGTGCCTATTCACCGACACCGGTCTAGCCGCCTTGCGAACCCACATCTTTAATAATAATTATTATTACTATTAAAAAGAGATGTTTTTGCATTAATTTGTCGACATCTGAAGAAAAAACAGCATATTTTATTTGGAGGAAAAGTTACTTTTCATGGCTTGCTCTCTATTACCGGCCTCACTCCGTTCGGCTGTTAAACACGAGCGCGCCATGAAAAGTATTACTTTTCCTCCATATAAAATAATATACTATTTTCTTCAAACGTCAGTAAATCCATCATTACTCGACTGTGTAGGCGGCAGTGAGGTTTCGTTTTTCCTCCGCCGGAGCTTTACTTTTCACTTTTCCGCCGGCGGAGGTAAAAGTGTTGTCATATCAACATAGATACAATACAAACAAACATCAAAATAAGCGTCAACAACTCAAGAGTTATTAAACTAAAATTTGTATTTATCACTCAATTTGTGACTGCATTTCTAAAAATAACTTTTAGGAACAAATTGGTTATTATTTAATCGAACTTACTCAATAACTGCTTATCAATACGGAATTAAAACGCAATCGAAGACACAATAAAAAAATAATTATTGTTGACAGTGTCCACTGACAGCTTTATGTGACATTACTATAGCAAAAAACTGAGGCTATTCACCGACACCGCACCGGTCTAAGCCGCCTTGCGAACCCACTTATCTTTAATAATAATTATTATTACTTAAAAAGAGACGTTTTTGCATTAATTTGTCGACATTTGAAGAAAAAACAGCATATTTTATTTGGAGGAAAAGTTACTTTTCCTCCATATAAAATAATATACTATTTCTTCACGCACGTAGAAAATTATGTAGAAATGCAGAATATTTATAGAAAAAATCAAAAATGTAAAAACTACAGATTGTAGAACTGACTAATTTGTAGTTTATTTTATTGCATGAAGATAATTGTATTTTATTTATTTATTTGAATTATTTTAATTATAATTCAGTCAGAGCCATCTTTATAATGACCACAGAAATGTAGTAAATCACTTACAATGAGCATGATTGATTATATTGCGGAACGTTCCCGATTTTCACGCTGTTCCCAATGCTCGAAGTGAGATTCGCAGGATATTTTACATCAAAGTGATAGTGTAGTGGCAGTGAATATAAAAATTAGTGTAAATTTCGTAAAATATATTGATAATGGCTGAACGACCACAATATTACTTTTGAGAAAAGCATGGTTTTCAGCAAGTTAAAGTTGAAGGAAGAAATGGCAGTATACTTATGCAATTAGTGCGAAAGTTTTCTTAAAAAAAAACTGCGATAAAAACTACTTGGACATAGCAATGTGTGTAGAATTCCTTCTACTGTGTTAACTAACAGTGGCGTGCCCAGAAATTTAGTCTTGGGGGGGTTAAGCGCTCGCTGGCAGCAAAAAGATTGGAGCCCTCATCGAAAAGCTCGCCGGAGGTTCATCCGCCCATTGCGGAGCGTAAATAGTATATTATTTTATATGGAGGAAAAGTGATACTTTTCATGGCGCGCTCGTGTTTAACAGCCGAACGAGTGAGGCTGGTAATAGAGAGCAAGCCATGAAAAGTAACTTTTCCTCCAAATAAAATATGCTGTTTTTTCTTCAAATGTCGGCAAATTAATGCAAAAACATCTCTTTTTAATAGTAATAATATCTAATTATTATTAAAGATAAATGGGTTCGCAAGGCGGCTTAGACCACGGTCGTAGGTGGCCTTGCTTAGACCGGTGTCGGTGAATATAACATAAAGCTGTCAGTGGACACTGTCAACAAAAATTAATTTTTTAAGATTGCATCTCCGATTGCGTTTTAATTCCGTATTGATAAGCAGTTATTGAGTAAGTTCGATTAAATAATAACCAATTTGTTCCTAAATTAGTGATTTTTAGAAATGCAGTCACAAATTGAGTGATTAATACAAATTTTAGTTTAATAAATCTTGAGTTGTTGACGCTTATTTTGTTGTCTGTTTGTATTGTATCTATGTTGCTATGACAACACTTTTACCTCCGCCGGCGGAAAAGTGAAAAGTAAAGCTCCGGCGGAGGAAAAACGAAACTTCACAGCCGCCTACACAGTCGAGTAATGACGGATTTACTGACGTTTGAAGAAAATAATCTTTTATTAGCTTTAACTTTGAAAATGACGCTTGTAGGTGGCATTTGAAACATATATTGTAATAAATAACTTCAAACTTAAAAATAGTGTCAGTAGTGGGTGCGAGTGGCTGAATGATAAAGGGTTGAAGTCAAATACCTAAATATATTACAAAAAACTGAAGAAGTATCTAAATTATTTTGCGTATTTAAATATTTTATTCACAATAAACGCATTAAAAAATATTAATTTTATGCGGAACATCTGGGAAACCTTGTATACAAGTCGCTAGTCCAATAATTAGTTTAATATTGGTACTTTAATTTTAAATTACTATTAGGTCAAAATTATTAATAACAAGTAAAAAAAAATGAAAATATATTGTACTTTTAATTAGCAGTCTTAGATATTTCATGTAATATTGTATAGCTTTTTTCTTTTTTTATATAAATGGAAGATATTCAATTTTATTCTATAATTTATTTATAAAAATCAGAACTTTTGATGAATACATTAATAACTCAACACACGACATTGACACTTCTTTTTCAATTTTTGACACAAATATAAGAAGGCTTGAAAAACATTTTACAGAGTTTCAAATCTATTTAGCAGCCTTAAAAAGTTAATTTCAGGTAATCGTATTAACTGAAACATTTATCCTTTCAGATGTTTTACTTTTAAATATCCCAGGGTATAAATTACTCTATAACGAGGGTGATGTCTCCAGTCACGATGGCACTACTATGTATATTCGAGAGGACCTAAATTTTGATTTTAGTATTGAATTTATAGTAGACAACATTAAGGCCATAAATTTATACACTCCATATCGGGGTGAAAATTTTGATATAATAGGATTATATCGATCACCATCCACCAATGTGAACAATTTTGTTTGTGGTCTTGAAGAATTTCTGCAAACTAAAAAAAGTATCCTTAAAAAATATCATCATTGCATCCTGACCGGCGATATAAACATCGATCTGCTTGGGAATAATAATGGAGTCATAGAATAATACAAAAATGTACTAGGAGAACAGGGATTTATATCAGCTATAAATTCTATCACAAGGCCAGAATCATTAACCTGCCTAGACCATATATTTTTAAAATCAAAAGGCTTAATTGATCGAGTACAGTCTTTTCTTTTTGAGAATGCAAGAGAAATACTAAATAAACATGGAGAAAAAATAGGAGACGAGTATTGTGAAATTGAAAGGAACGGACAAAATATTAGCAACAAAAATGATATAGCTCAATGCTTTAACGAATATATTGGAAATGTTGGTAAAAATATGACAAAACTAATTACAAAAGATACAACTAAATCATTTAAAACACCAAATAATCCATTTTCGTTATTCCTATCACCAACAAATTCTAACGAAGTTATGAAAGTTATAAGCTCTCTAAAAAATGGAAAAAGTCCGGGAAATGACGGAATACGAACTGAAACGTTTAAAGAGTATAAAGAACATGTATGTAAGCCTCTTGCCCATATAATAAATATATGTTTTGAAACAGGAAAATTTCCAAAGATCCTTAAGCAAGCAATTATAAATCCTATCTACAAATCTGGAAAAAAAAACATTAATCTCAAACTATAGTCCCATCTCTCTTTTAAATACAGCCAGCAAAATTATTTAAGCAATAATTAAACATAGATTAACGTTGTTTTTAAAAAAGCATAGTATCCTTTCAGCACATCAATTTGAATTCCAGGAAAAACTCCCACCTGAAGATGCCTTGATCGACCTAGTAGGAAGCTTAAATGATGCTCTAGACAATGGTGTAAAAAGCTTTATGTGTCTTTGTCGACTTAGCCAAGGCATTTGACACTGTTGACCACGCCAAACTATTAGAACTGCTGGAAAGAACCGGTATTAGAGGAGTTGCTTTGGACATGTTTAAATCTTATTTGTCAAATCGTACGCAGAGAGTCCAAATTGGGGATGTTATCAGTATGGAAGCCGAAGTTTTAGGCCCATACTATTTATTTTGTACATTAATGGTTTATTTAATATTGAATCCCGTGGACAGGTAGTTGGACAACCTTGAAAGAAAATGTCGAACAAGATCTACCCAAAATACTTGAATGGTTTAATCATCACATCATCTTTTAACCGTAAATTGGGAAAAAACATATTTTATGCCCTACGGATGCTACACGGACTCTCTTTCGGACTACAATGAATTGAATATTGAAATGAATACGACCAATTTTAAAATTAAATCAAAAACAAAAATTGAATATCTAGGTGTAATACTGGACTCGCATTTAAAATGGGATGAACACATTAAGTACACCACCAACAAATAAAGGTGGTTAATACGCAAGTTTAAATAATTGGGTAACTATTTTGAATCAGCTTACCTAAAAACCTTGTACTTGGCACTGGTTCAATCTCATATTACATATGGTATGAATCTGCGAGTGAGTGTGGGGTGGCGCTGTTGATGTACATCTTCAAGCTTTAGAAAACATACAAAAATGGATCTTGAAGATAATTTTTGGGAAGCCAAGGCTGTATCCTACGGATCTGTTATTTAAAGAGGCAGAAGTTTTGGATGTGCGGCAGCTTTTCATACAAAAAATTGCTTTAAGGCAATATAATAAAAATGATACATTAAAGGCTATAGAACATTGACACCATACCAGACACAAGCATTTAACGGGCTCTCTTCCGAAGGTGAAAACGATACTTGCACAAAGGTATTTTCTCTACATCAGTCCACCTATTCACTTTGCTTTACCAGAAATAATTAAAAAGCTGAACTCTTTATATATGTTTAAATCACAACTGCGAAGGTGGCTACTGGATCAAGAGAGGGAGAAGACTCACATGCTAGTAAAAATCAAATATAAATAAATAAATCATATTTATGTAGCCTTGAACTTACCCGAATGAATGCTTACTTCAAATCCATTTCGTAAGGTATATACTTGTTATTTTAGACAATTCTCTATTTTGACAAGAAATCATGATTTGCGACGCAGTACTATAAACAATATAAGACAATAATCTGCCCAAACTCGACCCAAAGTATAAATGAAAATTATGTAAATTGTATTACTGTAAAAAAAATCACACATAATTATATACAATGCATACCTACATTTATTTTGTCACTCCTCAACCATTTTATTTTTATTTTTATTTCTATATTATCTACTCTATGTTTTTTTTATGTTATTGACGTTTTTATGTTATGAATATTGTGTAATTATATATATACTATTTGTAGTAAAACCACCAACAAGAATTTTTTTGGTGGGTTTTTTTGTCATGTTTATTTAATTTTAGGAATTTAATGTTGAAAAAAAAACTGTACTTGCTTCCTTAATAAATAAACATTATTATTATTATTATAGTAACTCGCGAAAATAGTATTTAACAATAAATTTTGAATAGGGGAAACATGGCCACTGGTTGTAAACTTCTTGGCTAATTTCCGTCGCGCTTAAATGCCGTCTTAACCCTAAAATCTCTTTAACGATATTTTCTTCCGAATCTTTGAATTCGTCATATATTTCCACGGAGTGTTGGCGCCAGACTACAAAGCGCAGCTTCTAATTTGTTCGTCAAACTATCAGGCTGGATGATACTGAATGTGTGGAGTAATGTTTCCATTGCTTCAAAGCTCTTATCAATTTCGGCATCCACGCATTCCAACATACTACGTTTATGTTCTTGTTCAATTGTTAAACCCGCATCTTGCACTCCTTCACCTGATTTTTTTCCTTCTTATTCTTATTGAAACAGAAATATCCATATTTGCGCACATTTATTTGGCATATATAACTGACTTTTCTACAAAAAGCTTTAAGGGCTTTAATCTTTATAACACATTTGTCGAATATCATACCAGCAATTTGCAAGTACGTTTGTGTTTGATTGACTTCTTCTAAAATTATACTCCAAAATTATAAGTAACTTAGTAACACAAAAAGAAAAGCCGCAAATTGCTGGCATTAAGATATGGGCAGATTGTCTTGTAATTAAATGTTCTTTTAGATCTGTGAATAACTGAATGGTGCCTACACCGCCGGATAGTTACTATTCACTGCCTTTATCACATCATGATGGTCACTCCAACGAGTTTCAGTAAGTCTTTTAATGGAAACTGCGACTTTCTTCATCATTACATCCCACCTATACGTTGATGCCGAAAACAATTTATAACCTCTTTTTAGAGTTCCAAAAAAAGTCACACAAGACGCTACTGTAGCGAAAGAATGTACTCCGCAGAGATGGCAGATGGCACAAATAAGGCATTTGAATATTGTTTAATCCTCTTTTAAACCCCTGAGTGAATTCCAGCCATAGTAGAGGCATTATCTTGCGTTTGTCTGGATCTCAACATTATATTTTTCGCATATTAGTACTGCCTGGCTAAACACTAATTTGCTTAAATTCATTTTCGGCATTTTCTCGAATGTTACATAAAGTAACTTTTTGCAAGGGCACAACGCTACCCAAGTCAGTATTTATTGTTTGCAAACTTTTGAATAGTGGCAAATTAATGGAAATTATGTTAGCAAATATATGATGAGTTATCTGAAATTCAATAATAAGCCAATCTTTTTTAATTTTTTTGTTTTGTTTTCCATTTTTTTCTTAATTATTTTGTTTGAAAATGTCTGAGCTTTGGGGGAATTTTGAACCCCAACCCTCCCATGGGCACGAGGGCACGCCACTCTTAACTAAGCCTAGTGAAGAAGATTCAGACACGAATAGTAACACTGACGAATATGATATTCCATTGGCAAAATTACGAATACTGTAAAGAAAGTAAAGCCAAAATAAATGGGGTTTTCACGAGATAAGTGATGACGATCAGCAGAAAAATAACTACAATATGCAACAGACCTTTTGACTCCAGTTCTTTATTGGACCTATTTTTAAATGGTCTATCTTGCTCTTCCAATATCTTCACATTATACATATTAGATGATTCAACCTTAAGTGACGAAAATAAGATAAATAGCAGAATTTACTTTTATGTCATAATAAAAATCTTATATTAAATTAAGGAAACGAATAATTTTTTATGTTAAATAAGATAGTAAATATCAGTGCTGCGTTGATTTGACATAATCATTTCATTTAATCTAACGTACACTTTCCTTAATAAAATATTTTATAAATTATTAGATAAATACCTAGTAGATGGGATAACATAATTTATGAAAATAATATTGACAATAAAATTAATTTGTTGTGGCCCTTTTTTATCGACATGTTCCAAAGAGGGAATCAAGAGTAACTAAACCAACAGCGCATTAGTTAACTGCCAATTTAAAAGTACTTATGAAACAAACGGATAGGACTTTGCAAAATTATAAAACAATCAAATAAGTGATGACTGGGTTATTTACAAACATTTTAGAAATTTAACATTAACGGCTAAGAAGAGGGAAAAAAAGATACTTAGATCCTTTATACGCAGAGAAATATTCTTGTAAAATCTGGGCGGCTATCAGAAATTTTAATATACTGACCCAAATCACCGAACATTAACAATAAACTAGAAGGTTCACTCTAAGTCCTGCCCCCAGCATTCACCTCCTTGCCCCGTCCCTGAACCTGGTGAAATGCTGGTTATTCGCTCAAGCCTCGTGCCACGTTTCACCTCGTTTCGTCTATAGTCTGGCGTCTCGCCTTCGTAAGCGCTACATCAAAAGTGCCGACTGAGAGTGGACCTTCTAGGCTCTTGTTAATGTTCGGTGCCCAAATGTTATAAACAATTTTTTTGTTACATTTCTACGAAATATATCAAATTGTGCCGAGAAAATGAATTACTTTGAAAATAATAATTGGAAAAAAAGTTTAAGGTTCTCTTTTAGAACGGCAGAGGTATCTGAAGTGAATAAAATTTTGAATGATATTAATGCAAATGAAACAGAGGTGGATGAAATATCTCTTTTAATGCTAAAATACTGCAGCCCTTTCATTGATTAATATATTGCACATATAATAAACCGTTGTCTAGAAATAAGCTATTTCCCGGATCAATGGAAGATATCAGTTGGGAAGTAATTATCAAAAGTCACCAACCCTAGAAATTTAAATGACCTCCGTATTATAAATTCTCTTCTAGATGTTTCAAAAATGTTGGACAAAATATTATGTAACCAAATGTATATTTATTGAATTGATAATATTATTCCCGGTACACAGTGCGGATTTAGAAAATACCTTGGTACTTCAATAGCATTAGCAAATATCATGGATGATATAAAACACGCGCATGCGACAAAAGTATGATTAGTGTATTGGTGCTTTTGGACTTTTCGATGACATTTGACACAATTCACCATGACCTTCTGGTATCTAAGTTGAAACATTACGGCTTTCTGGCCGAATCTTTTCTTTTAATTTAGTCATATTTGTCTAATATATTGCAAAGGATTCTTTCGGATAATAAATATTTCGGTCCAGCTGAGATACTTTCTGGAATATCGCAAGGCTCTATTTTAGGTCCGGTACTGTTCGCAGATGATAATCATATTGCTGTTTTGATGCAAATTATTACAGAGACTGAGTCCAACATAAACCAGAATTTTGGGCATCTGGAGTGTTCTTTCCAAAGGGCATCATAATTCATAATCTTATCTTAAATTCTATTAAATCAATTTTGGTAACAAAAATAAAGGTAATTTTTATAGCGAAAGGCTTAGTATATATATTGTAACTAGCCTTATTCGCCAAATGCGCTTTCAGCTGATTCATATGCCTAACTCACTCAGCCCTTTGTTGTTTTATTCTTTTTAAAGACGTGGGTTAAAGTTTATGACACTTACTAAATTTTTACTGTACAAAAATTATTAGAAATTCTATCCGTCTGAAAATCGGATAATAAAATTTAGAAAAAATACCCTGTGAAAAAGAGAAAAAATAGATTGAGATTCAATTATAGCCTAAATACAGTTGCCAAAATAAACACCAGGAATACAAACAACCAGTTTATTAAAAAAATACTACTTGGGTAGAACAATCTAGTTTCCTAAAATTTAGAAGATCTTCTGATTACTGATAGTTAATATTACGCAAAAAAAATTATGGACTATCACTAAGCTGACTTATATACTCCACAAGTGGTGATTAATATCCAAATTACAATTTATTAATTGCTATGTTAATGAAGTTTCATCTTGATAGTTTAACATTAGAAATTACAACAAACAAATATCAATTAAAAAATGTAAGCCTGGTACTCACTGCGATTAAGCTTTAAATCAAAAAGTAGCACTGGTATGTTACTTTAGCAATTTTCTGATGAATAAATTAACATTACTAATTTAATTACTATATAAAAATCTCAATAAATTACCTCGATGCCAATTAATTGAGAGGAGTTATCTTTAAAAGAATATTTTAATATTACCCAGTTACAATTGCTTAAACATGTAACATTCTATATGTTGAAATTAGGGAAAAAATATCCACTAAGCTACGCTTAGCTTTTTCCCTTGGCAGCTGGAATATAGAAGACTTCTAAAATGTCTTAAAAATGCTAAACTAAAAGGGATTTACTGAATACAATATATAGAAATAAATATAGCCGCACCAAGTAAGGAAAATTGAGCTCAATTATTGACCGATATCATGGCGAAACGTTCAATAATAAGGTTTAAATAAGTTAAATTAAATTTCTGCAATGGTTTTTACAGATAGGTATAATTAACTTAATATAAATGGCAAAACCGCCCTAATTGTATCATATAATTTTAGATAATACCAAGAGAGGAAACGGTAAAAAATTGCAGTATATTAGAGGACTGTCTCTTATAAAAATCGCTAATTAAGTTCAGCGAACTAAAACTCAGTATCTCTGGAAGTAATATTTCCAGTAAGCTTCTCGGTAGATTATATTTAGTCTTTTCACTTGAAAAATTAAAGGTAATAGCACGATAAATAAAGAACAAAGTTCAACATATTAGCCGTGCTGATTTACTATTAATTGAAATTGATCCTACCAGACTTGACGATGTGTTTTGTCCTCGGTAATTGAAAGACCTAGACAAGGTACCAGTCGGTATAACCAGGCTACACTAAACTCTCTGCCTGGTCCAAGCTGGAGAAGACGGCTGGGCTCCTACTCAGATAAGGAAGGCCCCAAGCAAATTAGTAGTTGGCCCTCGGAACGACCCTGGTGAAAAATGGTACTTAGAAGTACATGAGTCAAACCTACCTTTTAAATTAAAAGGGTTATCACACCACATTGCACACGATGTTTCACAACAGCATAGCCGGTACTCTAACAAAAGGTACGCGTTACTACGCTTTGTAATATTAAGAAAAAAATGCTTGCTGGCAATCATCAACCAGAAGTTGGAAACTTGATTGCCATTATGCACCTTCATGGATGAAAGTCCAACCGAGAAGACCCGTTAATTTTAATTTCTCTCGATATATACTTTTTTCATGCGCATCTTCGGAAGGCGCCAGCTGTCAAGCGGGTCGGAGTACTGAAATCCACTCGTAATAGTAATGTTGTGATAATCGATACCACAATTTAACGGATACGCAGAGAAAATTGCCGCAAAATAACAACGTTACAATATAAATCGTTCAGAACTAAAATATGTGGATACTGTAAGGAATTTGGGTTTGACATTAGATGATCAGCTTAGGTTTAATTATTTTTCATTAAAAATGCTTTATAATAACATAATAACATGATATCTTGAATAAGGTCTTTAAAAGAAATGTATGTGAATTCCACGTCTTATCTAACTTGAATTATTGTGACTTTGTGTATGGCTTTGTTTGAAGCAAGAAAATCAGTCTCGTATACAGAAGGTTCAAAATTCGTGTCTCCGCCTCGTATACGGTTTAAGAAAGTTTGACCATGTTTCACATTTATATAAAGATATAAATTGGTTAAGATGCTCGTAGAGAACTCCACTTTAGTAGCTTTTAGTAAAGATTATTAATGATCCTGCTTCTCCTCTTTCCATTCGAGAGTGCTTAATTGTTCGTCTTGTTAGTCATAACCTAATGTCAGAGGTAGAAGGAGGCTAACAATGCCTCATCATCAGAGTGCTATGTTTCCGCGATTTTCTGTATAATGCTGTTCCTTATTTTAATTCGAGACCTGAACAATTTTTGAATTTAAATATTAATGCTTTCAAACGTAAATATTAAAAATATATGAAATTTACATGATTTTAGTTAAAATAGCTTCCCGTACGTATATTGATACCTACAAGTATTTTCTTGACTATTGTAAAGTGATCTGATTTTTAATAATTTTTAACACATTTCCTTTGGTTTCATTAACTAAGTTATTCTATGTCAGGGGCGCAATTATAATTAATACATGAAATCATTAATGAAAGATTTTGTACGGAATAAAAATATTTAATAAACCCCGATATAAAATCTAAATTATAAGACCGATAAATACTAAAATCATATAATCACATCTTCAATCAACAAAAAAATAATGCTTCGAGTAATGTTCCTAAATTACTTCAAAAAAAAAAGGAAGCAAACAAAATAATGAACAATCAATGGGGCTATCAATGTCGAGGCGGCGCAAAGGCTTTAGCAATACTTCTAGTGACTTGTAATTATTATGCGATAAGTGCAAATGTCTAGATATTCTAATACTGTATTCATATATGTATGTGTTTTTTTCAAGTTTTAAATTTGCAGCAAATTCAACTGTTTGGTTGTGCAAATTCTGCAAAACATTTTGGAATAAAATTAGTATGATGTTTCCAGTTATTTTTGAATGCAAAAACTTGTTTAACTATTCTGCATAATCCAAAATTTAAAAAATATATATTTAGAAACACTTTCTAGTTATTGTTAACTTTAGTCATCGGGCGCGAACTACTTCTTGGTTTTTACTCTTAACAAACATGTAACAAGTGTATAACTGTGTTTTACCTCATCCTCTCGTAGGCTACATTCTATAGTTCTCTTTTTACCGTTGCTTTTTCGTTTCATCGAATCTCAAATCATACCCGTGCTAAAGAAGTTTTCACTTCAAAAATTCTTTTAAAATTTTTGAGAGTTTTTATTATACACGAATAGCCCATTCTCTTGAAAGCCAAATCCAAACTAACCCAAACACTCAGAAGCTGCCGGTCTCATTTCTTGTGGCGTTCAATTGCTATGAAAGGGTTGAAATGGAAAAACCTGGATTAAGATATCATGTAAAACATGGACCATGTAATCTGCAAATGTCTCATATTTGTTCCAACAATTCGCGATATGTTGCCCCAAGGAAAATCCTAAACTTTGCCAAGTGGATATACTGGATTTGGGTCATGGACAAAAGCTTTATCTAGCGTGAAGTGATAAGAGGCTACCACCACTAACCTAATCTGAAATCTTAAGCAAGGGTTTATGTAGTATAGACCTTAATATGCTCTTATGAATTCAGCTATTTTGCGGATAGATGTTCTCTATTTTGCGCTATAGTATGGAGGGTTAGACGCTCTATGTATTAGTAAAAAAAAAATAGCGCGGAATATCTTGGTCATGTAATGTAATGAGATGGGAAAAATGCAGTTTACTGACATAATAGTAGGTTAAGGTGGCATAAAAACAAAACAAGCTATGAATGTATAAGTTACGGTATAGGAAGGGATGAAAAAAAAACTCAAATTCAAAACATGTTAATGTTCTTGTATCTGACTTTCACACTTTAACTTTAATTTTTTACACAGTGTTTACTCATGATAGTCCGTATCCCGATTTACAACTAAAAATAGTTAGCTGCTCGTCCCACTATGACTTCTAGTATCATTCGCCTTTTGTTAAAGTTGTTGAGAATAATTACCTGCATATTATAGTGTGATCAATGAAAGAACAGTCTATTTTAATTTATCAATATATCATTGGATATATAATCAATTATTCAGTTTTACAACTACCAAAACAAGCAGGTGACATTTAACATTAACTTCCATAGTTGGAGGAGGCACGTTTATCAATTTGCACCTCCGTAACAAAGGCTGCTAATGCTAATTATATTTAATACCGAAAGTGAGAACAACGAAAGGGAAAGTATAGATGTGCTGGTGCGCTGAATGAGGTGAATAAGTGGGTCACTCATGGCAAAAATTGAAAGTACCGCTAAATATTTAATAGGTTTTTAGTTGGGCTTATGAATAAAATGATAATAAATTTAAGGAAGCTAATTTTTTATGAGAAACTGAGTCGACCGGATAATAAATTATTTTGACCACGGGTATTCGCAAATATAAAAGTAATAATTGGCTTGAAGTTATTAGATAATTTTATTAATGTTTCGAAAAGGCTATGAGATAAACAAATGCTGTGGGTGTTACTGTTGTTCTTGTGTTACGAGAGCTCTAAGAGAACATGTAGCAAATTTATCACCTCAACAGCCGAAAATCCGATATCTCCTATCTTAAGCCAACAAAATGAAACAAGAAATAAATATCCAGAAAAATTATTTATCGTATCTATCTAAAATCGTTTGTCAAAGTTAATACCAAAATGATATAAGAGCGAAAAATGACAGAGGTTATATGTCGAAAACAAAATTAATAGATGCACTCAAGGACCCAAAAATCACTGAAAGCGTTAAGCATTGCGGAAAGTACCATATATGGCACTATAAGTAAGCACGCCCCGTAAGTGACCTTAAACTAAAATTGAATCCAACGTACAACGTTTCAACGTGATTTATGTTTGGAGTCCACTTCATTGATTAAATGTTTCCTAATTGTGGTAATGCCTGTTCTTACTTGAAAGCAGATTCCTTAACTTGTCAAAAAGAATAAAAGAGACAAGTATCTTATGACACCCTACTCGACTTCGTATTTCCTTATTTGTTATAGTACGTGCTCTTACTCATAATTAGATACATTAACTTAAAAAAGACAATAAGAGCACGTAATCTACGATCCCCTACTCAATTCCTCGTGCCATTATTTGTTGTAGTACGTGAATTTACTTAGAAGTTGATGCATTCACTTGTGTGAAAAAAAAACAAACAGCAAGTATCCTACGACTCCTTACTAGATTTCGCGTCCCTTTACTACTTGTTGGAGCACGTGGTCTCCTTACTTATAAGTAGATGCATTCACTTTCCCGAAAAAAAATATGAAAGCACGTATCCTATGACCCCTACTAGATTCCTTATTCTTTTACTTGTTGCAGCACGTGCCCTGACTTAGAAGTAGATGCATTTACTTGTAGATATGAATAGGGACAATAAGAGCACGTATCCTATGTCCCCTTGCTCGATTTATCGTTCCCCTACTTATTGTATTGTGTGCCCTTATCTAGTAGATGCATTCACTTGTCTGAAAAATACAATAAGGTCACGTATCCCGCGACCCCCACTCGATTCAGCATTTTCTTGTTGTAGTAAGTGCTCTTACTTAAAAGTAAATGTTCTGAAAAAAGAACAATCAGAGCACGTATTCTACGACCTTTTACTTGATTCAAATTTCCCTTCTTCCTTGCAGTGTGTACCCTTAGTTAGAAACAAATATTTTCACTTTTATGAAAAAAAGACAATACGGCTTCCTACTAGATTCCGCGTTTCGTTACTTGTTGTAGTACGTGTCTTTTACTTCAAATTCAAAACTCAAATTCAACTTCAAATTCTTTACTCATGTTACTACACTTATAACAAGTTTACACACGTCAATACCAAATTTAAAGATATAAAATATAATATAAATTAATTAAAAAGTTGAAAGTATAAAATTTTTGTGTAGCTAGAAACAAAAATGCAATACCAATAACAGACATAAAATAAAATAAAATAACCGACAAGTATATGACATACAAAACAGTTTAAAACAATCCAAAAGACTCCTCTGAATCATACAAGAGGCCTTGCAACAACAAGTCCTGCAATTAAAACATATAATTTAAAAGTAAAAATATTTAAAAAAAATCTTGTGTAGTTTTGAAACTAAATACAATACAAATAACATGAAGATAAAATACAATTAAAATCGACACGTAGATGACAAACAAAATAGTTTAAAATATTCTAAAAAACTCCTCTGTATCATACAGTGCGCTTTGCAACAAAAAGTCCTGCACTCCACGCTTGAACATAGTTAAGGGAAGGTTTTTTTAATTCATCTGGTAGGCGATTGTAAAATTTTACCGCCCACTAATTAGGTCCACCTCAGAGAGCTGCCCCCCAAAACGAGTGCATTGAGAATGTTGCTGATCATTTGTTGGATATCCTTGTAGATTTTTCTTAATGTAGATTAGATTCTCCAGTTTGTACAGACTGGGAAAATTGAGGACTTTTAAGTCAATAAATGTTTGCTTACAATATTCTCGATATCCTAGACCAGCAATGATTCTCAGGGCCCTGCGCTGCAGGGAAAACACCCTACGCCACCGCAGGGCATGGCCCTAGACCATCACAGCATAGTATGCAGTGCGCAGCACGCCACTCGCCACCGCCCCCGACAAATTGCGCAATACAAAAACGACACTATTTAGACGCTTTGCCAGAGACTCTATGTGAGCATCCCATCTCAGGCCATCACCCAAGGAATTTTGTAGGGGCTCAAAGTACGAACATTCCGGAGTACTCCTCGGAGAGAACAGAGCATGATTAGTTTTATTGTTATTAAGCACCAAACTGTTACTGCGAAACCAATTTTCTGCTCTCGATTGTGCCTCGTCCAAGCCAGTGATCAATGTTTGTAAGCTCGTCTCTCTCATTGTGACTGTGGTGTCATCAGCAAACATAGTGCTCTTCTGTGCTAACATTGGGTAAATTGTTAATATACAGCAAAAAGAGCAGAGGTCCAATTACTGACCCTTGTGGAACACCAATGTCCATTGTTTTTGTCGCCGAACCCCTCCATTAGGTAAGATACCACATCTAGGATCGCCAGGACAGTACTTTGCTCACTAAGAATCCCAAACTACTGTTTACTAAGCATTGAGTGCTCCTCAAGAAATATGGAAACTTGCAAAGACATACATTTTTCACATATTGGGAGTAGTGATATTGGACGGTAATTTGATATTTCCGTCTTCTCCCCCTTTTTAAAAATGGGAATGACAATGGCCTCCTTTAGACATGTAGGGAAAATAGATTCTTTAAAACATAAGTTTATTATTTTTGTCAAGGGCGCCACTATCAGTTCCCGTATTGTTTTTATGAGAGTTATAGTAAAGCCAAACACATTTCTGGCATCTTTGCACTTGAGGTTTTTTATAATATCTCTAACCTGATTTATACTAACGTTCCTGAGAGCAAAATACTGTTGTGCTTCCCAAAGAGGATGAAATGGGATGTCGTCCTGAGAGTACTGCTGGTTTTGTAACAGATCTTTTGCTGCGTTTGCAAAAAAATTGTTAAACTCGTTTGAACTTATATTGGGTGCGCCAGAGTCCCTCTGCGAAGTAGATCTATTGTTATTTATTATTTTCCAAATAGTTTTAGATTTATTATTAGAATTTAAAATAAACCTATCATTGTAATTTTTTTTGTCTCTTTAATTGCCTTTTTATAGTATTTTTGTAACTTCTGTTCTGTTGTAAGAGTTCCGGAGAGGGATTAGAAGTGGATGCACTCACTGAACTGAAGAAAAATAATAATGGCACATCCTATGACTCACTACTCGATTCCGCGTCCCTTTATTTGCTGCAGTACGTGCTCTTACTTTTAAGTAGATCAATACACTTGTTAAAAAGAGACAATAAAAGCATGTATCCTGCGGCTCCTCACTCGATTTCGAGTAGATACATTGACTTCCCTGAAAAAAAAATAAAAGCACGTATCCTATCCTATGACCCACTACTAGATTCCGTGTTCCTTTACTTGTTGCAGCACGTACTCTTACTTAGACGCAGATGCAGTCGCTTGTCTGAAAAGGGACAATAAGAGCACGTATCATATGTCCCCTTGCTGGATTCAACTATCCCCTACTTATTGTATTGCTTGCCCTTATATAGAAGTAGATGCATTCACTTGTCTGAAAAATACAATAAAATCGCGTATCCTACGACCTCTACTCGATTCAGCGAGATGCATTCACTTGTCTAAAAAAAGACAATAAGAGCACGTATCCTACGGCTTCCTACCCGATTCCGCGTTCTGTTACTTGTCATATATTCACTTTTCAGAAAAAAAAGCAATAAAAACGGGACCTCCTACACCCTTGCGTATTTCATTGCTTTTTGTATAGTACGTATCCTTGCTTTAAAGTAGATGCATTCACCGTTCTGAGGAAATAGAGTAAAAACACGTATCCTATGATTCCCAACTGGATTTCGCATTCCTTTACTTATTGCAGTACGTGACCTTACTTAGAAGTGCATACCTATACTTAGAAGCCTTTTAATATCCTTTACAGGCGTAGCCGACTATATCAAAATCGGCCTCTCCTATTGGTCGATCCGCATGGCCCTCCGCTCGCTTCGCTCGCTACGGGGGCTCAAGAAAAGGAAACTAACCAGGTGCTAACCCAATCTAACTCAAGGCATACCCAAAATCAAGAAAAAAAGCTGTTTAGAAACATAATCTTTAAAAAAAAATAAATAAATAAATAAATAAACGCGAACCCGCGTTTTCCAGGTGAGACCCGGTCTAAACTAAACCTCTACACCACGAGAGCTCTTGCGAGAAATTGATTGCATCACGAAGACATATTGTAATACGAGATTGATCGACCAATAGGAGAGTCCGATTTTGATATAGTCGGCTACGCCTGTAAAGGATCTTTAAATGCTACTTCGAAGTAGTCACATTCTGTCACATTCACTTGTCTGAAAAAAGACAATAAAAGCACGTACCCTACGGCTGCCTACTTGACTCCGTGTTCCCTAACTTGTTGTAGTACGTACTTAGAAGTGGACGCATTCAGTTTTATGATAACAAGGCAATGAGAGGGCGTATCCTACGACTTCCTACTCAATTCCCCGTTTCGTAATTTATTGTATTAAGTGCCCTTACCTAAAAGTGAATGCATTGCGCGTTCCTTCACTTGTTGTAGTACCTATGTGTCCCTACTTAGAAGTGGATACATTCACTTATCGGAAAAAATATTATAAGAGCACGTATTCTACGGCTCCCTACTCAAATGCATTCCCTTTTCTAAAAAGGGAATAAGAGCACATATCCTACAACCATCTGCTAGATTTCGCGTTCTCTTACTTGTTGTCGTACTTGCCCTTACCTGGGAGTAGAATAAATTAATTTTTATTGATAGGATGATGGGATGATGCATTTAACCATATGAAGCCGAGCGCAGAAAATGCGTGTAAATGGGCCCCTAATAGTTTTTACAAGATATCTCATGATTTATCTATCCCTTAAGATCCATTCAAATAAATATTTACTGGGCAAATATCCTAAAATATATTTGAAACTAAGATATTATATTCATAACATTTCCATTTACAAGAACAACTTACATATTGTCCTGAATTTCGTGAATACCTAGGTATTGACTTAAACGTGCGGATATCCTCGTCTGTTGTCTTCTCCTGATGCACGTTGACCCAGATACACGTTTCTTCGTAAAGAACCAGAACCATTTGCGGATTTGGGCGAGGGAAATTCCGAAACTCTTCTCTCTCGAGACCGGATCTTATAATAAGAGTTTATATTAATCATATGGATTACCATTGAATATGAAATTTCATTGGGAAATATTGCACAATTTAGCTATAATGAATTTTTTCTAATTAGATTTAGTTTTGTTTCTACTTATTACTTTATTTTTATGTATAAACACTATTGTTCACAAACACAACATCGAACTACAGGAAATCACATACGTTGCTGGGTGGACGTATATCTATTTACCGTAATTTTACATAACGAATGCCTCCTAATTTTCATTTGACCCACATTTTGGCTCCGTCTCGGTAATATAATATCGTTGGTATTAAAATGACCAGGTTTAGCATAACTTTACATTTAGGATGCTGGTTTAGTTTATTCGTGAATAAAATATCAGCAATGAGTCTCATTTTACCTTTATAGATTTATCAGGATGGAAATACGAATGTTTTTGCCAAATATCCTGTGATTCTAGAAAAAAAAAACATTTTTATCAAAAAGCGTAAATTCCTCAACATAATTATTTTTGATAAAGGTTGATGCATCGTTATCGCGATGAGATGCGTTTGACTCCTCGAAATCATGACTTAAAGTGGATATTATTTAAAAATCCCGGCAGATGAATTACTCGGCTTCAGTTAGGTGGTATTATTGGAAACGTATAGGAAAAATCAGCTTCAGTGGAAATTGGACTTTCAGGGTTCAGGCATTTTTCCCCAAAACCCAGAAGCTGTCTCCGGTCATTAATATAGCATTTCGGACGAAATGGTTGTATCAGATATAATAAAAATTGTACTATAATAGCACCAACTCCAACGCTCAGTTACCAAGTCACCAGGGCCTTCAAGATGACTTCCGTTGGCATTACCCGGAACCTCGAGACTATCAGAATCGACGCAGGTTTTTTGACATGCCATCAATTAAAAATTAGTAATTCGACATCAATTGTTTAATTTTCAAAATTTTTTGGACTGGGGCATCAATCTCATTTTTATGAGACCCCCGTGATCGCAATAGATTGTCAAAAATACTATTTTACTAAAGTCCAGTTTGGATATTCTGTTATTCGAATTTGTGGACTTTATATAGCATACCTGTCTCTCAGACATACTTACGTATACATTACCGATTTTGAAAAAAATACTTGGCGAAACTGATACCTACATATTTATCTTAATCACCAAATATTGGATCAGCTAGGGCTAGAGACGCTGAACATTTCCGGATAGTTGGCAAACCTGTCATGGAATTCTTTCATCTTAGAAATTGTCAAGTGGCTAAAATATGCCATTTATGTATTTGTGTTCTAATAAAAAGAATTCCCTAATCTAGCAGAAGTTGCTGACTTTAGTATCACGTAGGTTCATTTTTAGAATTAACGTATCTACGCCAGGTTATCTGATAAATAAATAAAAGTCAAACTTTGTAGATTGCCATTTTATCTAATCGGGGCAACTGCTTTTTATGGCGTCTTATTTCCTTATTATTGTCAAGCAGGTGTTTCTTATAGACCGATTGAACGTAAAAAGTGGGCCAAAATTGCTTTTGCTTAAAATAATTAATAGTTCCATAGTCCAACGATTGACGGATATTTTAGCTTTGAAATAGGCATTTAAAATCGTGTGTGAATGAAATTGAAGGCGTAAATAGCCCAATCATTTGTGACAATCAAATTTTTGTGTCTGACCTCTGGCCATTATTACTATCACTTTTCTAAAACGCACCATTTCTCTGTATTTTACCTATTATATGCGTTCATTAACAGATGATTATTTGATGCAAATTGACTTTAACTCGCCTGAAGACTCGTTTGCTATGGACTTGAATTTGTATTAAAAAATATAATGAAAAATTAGAGTGGACAACAGGGGCGTAGCGATAGGGGTATCTGAGGTATCAATGATACCGGGCCCACCACCTATGGGGGGCCCGGAAACTGGAAACTCTATTACACGCTGGGCCTTATTAAAAAAAAAAGATGTTTCATATGAAATGGTGAATTTAACTTTCCCACATGACGGAGTTCTAGATATGATAGTTTGTTCGCATTAAGAAGTAATTTTAGAAATATCTTGAAAGCATTACATAAAATTGTTTTAATTTCTTCAAATGATGATGATCGAGATGAAGCGAACGGTCTCGTTAAAACCTTATGTAATTTCGAGTTTGTTTTCTTTGTTGTCATGTTTTCAGATATATTTAAAGTTATTAATCCGGTTTCAAAGGCATTACCGAGTCATACTACCGATTTACAACAAGCCAATAGCATGTTAGAAAATATTCTTGAGGCACTTAAAACGATGAGATCAGCTTTATCTGGGAAAAAAATCTAAAAATCTGGCAAAAGAATGGAACATTGTTCCTGAATTTAAACCAAAAAAGATTTAAAAAACTTTAGCGGTTTTATGACGAATTGGTGGAGGACCAACGAATCACCGCCTGTGAATCACATTTCAAAGTGAATATTTAATAGAGCCTAAGATATTTTAATTAATCAATGCCAATTAATCAATGCCAAAAACGATTTTCTGGCATAAATAGTGTATTTAATAGTTTCAGAGTATTATTGCCAAAACATCTTATTAACTTCAGTGAAGATAATATAAAACATTATGCAAAAGAAACTAGCATAAAGTATAGCGACGATTTAAGCAGTGATCTAGGGGAACAGCTCTGCATTCTTAAACTATGTCTCAAATCAGAACTATTAAAAATATCTTCTATAAAACAGCTTTTAGAGCTGTTATTTAAATTTAACAGCTTATCCTCTTCGTTTTCCGAGGTAATTACTGCAGCTTTAATATTTCTATCATTACTTTAATTACATTAATATCCAAATATCTACTGATAAAACATATATGCAGCGAGAATATCTTAGATAGGTATTGGGAGAATTAAACCGACGTCAAGAGGAGGGTGAAGAAAACATTTTCATAAAGTACACCAGTGGGGTCCCAGCAATCTGTGTATCAAAAAAGTTAATGTGAAAATCGGCCATGTGAATATAAGATCTATATGCAGTGGTTTTGGTCATTTTAGAGAAATAGTTTTGGATAATGATTTTGAGATCCTTGGTGTAAGTGAAACGTGGCTGGTACCCGGATATCCAGACAAGTATGTAGCTATTCCAGACTACAGCATTATGAGAGTTGATAGACAGGGGCGGGGAGGAGGCATTGCATTTTATGTAAAATCCTTGTATAAGTTCAAAGTGTTTCATGCTTCCATCTCTCCAGACGGTTTGGAACAATTGTGGCTAATAGTGGATATAGACAGAGTTAAGGTGGCAATGGGTGTTGTTTACATACCCCCCAATACGAATTTAAATAATAATCTAAACGATTTGAGTACAATTGTCGAACAAATATTTTTAGAGGTGAGCACAATTATTTTTATGGGAGATGTGAACATCAATTTACTTAACCCGAATTTAAATGGTAGTAAGAAACTTTTATCTTTATTGTCTGATTTCGAATTTAGCCAAGTAGTAGATGGGCCTACGCGTATTACACCCGATTCAGAATCACTAATATATGTTATATGTGTTAGCTCTAATGTAAGTACTCTTAACAGAGATATTGTGGACGTGGGGAATCTTACGGATCATTTTTTGACTGTGTGTGAGATTGCTGTAGAAAAGAAACAGGCATGCAATAATTTTCTGAAATATGGAAACTTTAAACTTTTTGACACTGTAGCTTTCGCAATTGATGCGGTATATACCACTCCATGGAATATAATTTATGATTTGCAGAGCATCGATGCGAAGGTAAATTTTCTGAACGAATGCATATTGGCTCTCTTTGATCGACACGCTCCTGTATGTACGGTAAATAAAAGGAAAAATAATTTACCATATATTACGTATAATATTAAACAAATGATTAAAACAAGAAATAAAGCATATAAAAAATATTTAAAAACAAGAACGGACATATCACGGGAATACTATATAAGTTTGAGGAACTATGTAGCCGGGGCGATAAAGCGGGAAAGGGAAGCATATGTAAATTTTGTTTTGCATAAGGGTAAGAATGATCCAGGAGTGTTGTGGAGAGGCCTGTCCAGTGTGGGTGTCCCCTGCAGAGTGAAAGCGACGTTGCCAAGCCATTTTCAAAATCCTGAGGAGATTGATGATTTTTTTTTAAGCGTCGGTGGTGATTCTACTGTAAGTGACGATTTACTTAATGTTCTGCCGACACCAAAGACGAATGTTCCTAACGGTGTGTCAGACTTGCGGCCCATATTCATACTGCCAGCGTTTTCGAACATTTTTGAGACATTGTTATCCAATCAAATCAAGGTGTATATTGAAAACCGTAGTATCTTACCTTTAATTCAGTCAGGTTTTCGTTCTCAGTATTCAACGCAGGCGGCTTTGTTGAAGGTGGTGGGTGACATGGCGTTGGCCATGGATGGGTCATTACCATCGATACTGGTGCTATTGGATCAGAGTAAAGCTTTTGATTTGGTTGATTTCGATCTACTGTTGGCGAAATTGAAGCATGTTGGGTTTGATGCCTCAGCACTGGATTGGATGAACAATTATTTGAGAGGCAGGCACCAGAGAGTGTTCATTAGCGAGAGTCTGTACTCTCCGTTTAAGACGACAAAATCTGGCGTGCCCCAGGGAAGTATCTTGGGGCCAATTCTTTTCTCTATTTTTATCTTTGATATTCCGAAAGTGCTTGAATTTTGCCGGATGCATCTTTACGCCGACGATATTCAAATGTACTGTTCGTTTTCCTTGGAGAATGTCTCAAGGGCTGTATACCTCACCAACAGGAACCTTCAGAGTATCATAGAATATTCAAATAATAATGGTTTCAGGTTGAATGCTGCGAAGACTGAGGTGTTGTGTATTGGGTCGGAGAGACAACGGGTTCTTGTCGAAAATAATTATAGCTTGGTAATGAATGGTGAGGGTCTGGGGTGGGTTTCTTCTGCCAGGAGCTTGGGTGTATGTATCGATAATGATTTGTCATTTGGCCAACACGTGAATAATATTGTAAGGCAGAGTTTTTCTAGGTTGAAGTCACTGTATCATCTGAAGACACAAATTCATGAAGATGTTAAATTGCAATTGGTAAGGTCCTTGATCTACCCATATAGTGATTACTGTTCATCTGCATATTATAATTTTTTACCTCAATATAATAAATTGAGGCTGCAGCGTATCCAAAATGCGTGTATTTGATTTGTTTGTGGTGTTTCGTATAGGGAGCACATCACGCCATTTCGCTTGCATCTGAACGAGTTGGGCGTTGAGGACAGACTAGAAAGCCTATATTTAACGTTTCTTTTTAAATTACACAAAGATAAAACTCCAAAATATCTTACTGATTTTATTAAAAAAAGATCAGAATTACATAATGTTAATATAAGGGTAGATACATTTGAAATTCCTCCGCATTTGACATCAAAGTTCAGGGGTTCATTTGCTTACTTGGCACCTGTATTATTGAATAGGGTCTTGTCATATTTGTCGCTCCCGCTATATGCATTTAAGAAAGTTGTGAGGGATTTGTATTTTAGTCGTTGATTTCATGCTTGATTATATCTATTTCAAAGCTTAATTATTTTAGAGAGTAAGTTATCTAGTT
>MU183588.1:148332-228776 GCA_016904865.1 Pissodes strobi | reverse complement strand
TAATTATATACTTAATCAAATATAAATATAACTTATCGTGAACACTAGAATAACAACGTGTTTCCACTTCTTGAATAACCTCAAACAAACAGTTCAAGTGGTTCAAAAAATATGATAATGACCTAATACATCATTTCCAAAATATATTTTGTTGGACGAAGGTCAGGGATATTATAGCAACAGCAGCAAATTTTTACAAAAATGGGCAATTACATAAGTTAATTGTATTGTTTACCCACAATATAATCTTTGAATAATAATAACATATATTATGCATGTTTAGAGTGCTCGAAATGTGTTCGAGATTTGTATCATCTTTTCAATTTCGTAGAAAATTCAAAACTGAACCGGAAATATTTTAGTGAAACTTAACCTTCAACAAAACACAGATAATGCAAATTTCTATAAATCTGATGATTTCGTGCTTACCCTTTATTCTCCTTGAAGGAATAGTATCTAAATGCCTACTTTATCAGCTGCCTGATTTTGAATAAATAGTTAGTTGTAAAAGTTCAAAAAAGTAGATTATTCCATGCAATTATCTAACTTTTACAAGTTAAGTATCACAGTGATGTTGTGATGTATTTTCGGAATAGTTCTATTGCTTAAAACATACTTCTAGAGTTGAATTTATTATCAAAACTTGATTGATTGATTTTGAGCTCGATATAAGAGACCATCTAGCGTTTGTAATTTAGGACCTGATTAGTAGGAAGTACTGCTGATGGTCTTTTACGAAGTACTGAACTACATCTGACTCCAGAGATTTTCTCCTTTTTGCTTTATCTAGTTAATTTTGCTCAAACAGAGGGACGAGCTCTACTTTAATTTCCTCACGTGCCCAATAGATTGGTGAACGTGTGTAACAGATTTCTGGTCGCCAAGGCCACGCCAGATATCCTGAGTGTCGATGAAACCAAAACCAAAGATCACCCGCCAGGCATCGTAGGATACGAGATGATCTAGAAGAATCGACCGAACCAGGAACCAGTCGAAGTAGTGGCGCTACACATTAAAAGGAACTTCCAATTCGAAGAACACGCAACGGACACGATCAATATAGAGACAGTGGCGATAACAACGAGCAACCTGAAGATTATCTCAGCGTACAATAAGCATAAATCAATTCGAAAACGAACTAGAAAGACGCTCAATTATTCCAAGACGCTGCTCATAGCGGACCTAAATTCCAAGCACACCTGGTGGAACAACAGCACGGACAACAGAATAGGAACGCGACTCAGGAACTGGATCGACAACCTCAGAATCCCGGACAAAAGGACAAGGATTGCGCAATACCATGTAGCCAACGCCTCGCTGGGCATATGAATATCAAGGGGCATCTACGCCACAGGGACTACCATCACGAAACTGCAGTCTGATCACCTGCCAGTAATATTCAAGACGATGCATCAGCCAGCCCTTGCAGCCCCTAGGGTCATGTACAACTACAGGATCGCCGACTGGACAAACTTCAGGGGAGATATCAACCCGGAGTAACGGAGAATACACGTGACCCGAATGACAGAGCAGCTTACCTGGAAGAATGTGAACTTACCCAAGTCCATGCTGGATTCATACAACAACGATGCCTGGAACGACAGAATCACAGCCGCAAGCCGAAAAAACAACATCTGGAAGCACATCAAGAAAAAATGAAGAGCAGCGAAATCCCTTGGAGATCAATCAAAGTGACGAGAGACGGCGTAGAACACATCATCACGGACATGACAAAAAAGGTGGAGGCGTTCATGGAATACTTCGCCAATATCAGCAGCCTGGCGGAGAATTTATAAGTTGACAAGAAATAAGAAGAATTCAGAGGACAACGGACAAGATCGAAGAGCTTCCACTGCAAGACACGAACAGGATAATCAAGAGCCCAGAAAGCTAAGGAGAATCATAACCAAGGCGACACCGTACAAAGCGCCAGGACCGGACGGAATAGTCATGAAGGAGGCCACGTTCCTGTCGACTAAAGGCCTTGTCCAGCTAATGTACATCATCAATGTCTCCATCGCAACTTGCGAGGATAGTGGACCAGGCAATGATAGGGAACAACACCAAGAAGACAACAACAGCGGCACTTTTGGATCTAGAAATGGCTTATGACACCGTATGGAGGGAGACCATGGCTACTAGAGGTGTTGATTTTCGTTACTTTTGAGTATTCGGTACCAATCGTTACTTTGGTATTAAGTAATCATTTATAATATTCGTTACTATGATTACTTTGACTACTGCTATTGAAAAGTGTAGGAAATTCGTATGATTACTTAATTGATTATGAGATAAGAGCTTTATAGTGGTGTCAGGTATGAAACAGAATCGTAGGGTTAGATTTTATAACAAGTCGAACTTGCAATACCTTTATACTTTAGGTCGGTCGGATCAGTTTGATTTAATAGAAAATTTATGTATTTCTATTTAGCAAAAAATAATCAAAGGAATGCAAACTGGACGGTGAAAAATAAATGTTATGGAATGATATTTGAGATAAAACAAGGATGTAAATAAAAAAAGTATCATCCGATAATTTTTCTTATTATATAAAATGACTTGCTTATTTTAAATAATTTGTGGCATTTTAATTATTTCCATTACTAAATGTCACCACAAATTATCAATATCAAAATACAAATATAATAATATGGGTTCATATATACCGAAACACATATCATAAAAACAATACTACATTGCTCAACATAATTTAATTTTATTTTTAATTTAGAACTTATAACGCCATTTAAATATTAAGAAGGTAATTAAACAAAAAACTTAGTCTATTTTCTAAAACAAGGCAACAAATTTATGATTTAAATAACATGTAGGTAATAAAAACTTAAAATGTAACAAAAAATACACAAAAAAAAACAATAAAAATTAGAAATTGAAAATACAGATTTCGGCTTTTTTCTTACAACCCCCACCAGGCCAGGGCATCGCGATACATGCGATACATACGCAGCGAATATGAATAGTATCGAATACTATCGAAGCTTGAAGCTCTATACACATAGTACTATCGTACGAGACGATAAAAACCTACCTAATAACAGTAATCAGAGTAATCAAAGTGATCGATGCGCTTCTGCGCAGTACCGAATAGTTACTTTTTGAACACCTTTAATGGCTACCAAGATGCACGAAGCACGAATAGCGCCGGCAATCACTAAGATCGTCATGCGCTACCTGAAGGACAGGACAACAACAACGCTGATCAACGGGACAGACAATAAGGCAACTCTCTCAAGGATTCGTGATGTCGCCGACGCTGTTCAACATCTATATCAACGACGTGCCAAGGAAGCAGAACAACCAGATAGCACTCTTCGCGGACGAGGCGACGTAGCAGTCTACACTGCGTATAGAACAACACGTCAGGCAGATAGCGAAATATTTCAAGAAATGGAAGCTGAAGATAAACGAGACCAAAACACAACTTATCAACTTCAATCAGAAGCGCAAGAGAGAAAGGACACACATCACGATCAACCGGACACGGATCGAGGAGACGGACACCGTCAAGTACCTAGGGGTCACGCTGGATGCGAAGCTGACATTCAAGGACCACATACACGGCACCACGACACGAGCAGGAATAGCAGCAAGCGCAATATACCGATACGTCACGCCACAGTCAATACTGGACAAGGACATCAAAATCAGACTGTACAACACCTACGTCAGACCAATAATCATGTACGCCGCGTCGGTTTGGAGCTCCGCAGCGAAAACCAACAAGGAGGAGCTACACATGCTAGAACGGAAACTGCTACGCACAATCATGAACTACAGATAGGATGATTTCAAGACAACGAGACAACTGTACAGAGAGCTGGGACAAGGTCGCTAGAACAGATACTACATGAGACAGCGACAGCTACAGCGCCGAAATTCTTCAGGTACACGATGATGACGCAGGAAATAACCAGAAACATCGAAAGGATGGCCATTCAGGAAAATCCACGAGGTGATGCTTTGAAGAACCAGGACAAGGACTAGTACCCTAGGACGCCAACCACCCCCCCTCCAAAGAAGGATTGCATGAAGCCTAAAAACATTAACAAGTACCGTGTTAGAATAATCATTTAGTATTGAGAGATCAAAATAAATAAATAAATAAATAACAGCTCTCTGGTCTCCAGAATAGCTTCATCGTCGATGAGTTTGGGTAAGGGCGTTCTTTGAATCCTCTATTTTTTTAGGGCTTTCTTGCGTCCGTCGGCGTCGGAGCAATTTTTTAACCATTCTATTTCCTTTTTTGTATATCACCGATTGACTTGAGGGCATTTCTGCTCTTTATGGTGCAGTTCTTTATCAGATTACATATTTTCATTCACCGATATGCTATATTAAAAGAAACGAAATATAAATATTTCTTTAGAAATAGACTGACAGGAGGTCTGGTCAATAAATGGATGAAAGAACCATAAACTTTGCATAGCCTTGAGTTAGCTTAAAGAGGCTGTTGTATTAAAGAATTTATGGGATGAGTGTGAGTCAATTAAGTGTAGTATTTTAGTATTTTGTAATACGTTTAGTGAAGAGAGAGATTAAGTTCAAATTTATAATTCGTATTTCGTATAGTAAGTAAAGGTGGCTCCAACTCCCGACTGGGCTTTGACTAAGGATATCTAATGACACCAATTGGCTTTTGATATTTCATGAAGAATGGTGGGTGCTGAAGAGGATGGGGGAATATGGTATTAAGTTCAGTGGAGCAAATAGAAGAGAGAATTAGGTTTAAATTTGTAGCTCATCTTTACCATAGGGAACTGTTAACTCCAACTACTATTTGGAACTTTAACGTATCTGGCAAACAATAATATATTGATATCAGTTAGGTTTTTATATTCCATTTGTCAGAAATAAAGGCGCCAAAGGGGACGGATATGTTATAATGACTGGGAAGTGGTCGCTGCCGCATATGTTCTTTAGGATGGCTCATTAGAGATCCTGCAGGATAGAGGAACTGCAAATTGTCAAATCGATGATGGCTTGGGTATTGCCAGTGAAGAATGGTGAGGGTAGAGCGTTGATGAATTTTGCGATAATTGAACGTCTAGCATTGAGGTCTATTGGTGCCATTGAAGATTACGGCCACTGAAGTCCCCTAAGAAAAAGGCAAGAGACGGACGAAGTTGAGAGGCGAGATAATTTAGCTAATTTAGCGTAATTTCAACTCACTAAGTGAGTTGAAATTACGCAAATTTCGAGTTCTCTAGTAACAGAAATAGTTCGTAGGTCGATTGAGTTGTGAATATAGATCGGTACGCCACTGGATAAGCGTTTAATATGAATTGTTCTGAAAGTGTACATTTATATTTTTTTAAAGAAGTGGTAAAGATATTTCCAAAATTAGTTTCTTAAAGGTTTGGACATTGAGATGAGGTACCGAAAATTTTCCTTTCTTTGTGTATGACCATTAACATTTCATTGTAATATTGTGGAGTTAGGCATTGAGGGATGAGACGATAGGGTAAATGAGAGAAGCGAAAGAAAGGGAATTGAGGAACGAGAGGATAAGGTAAATTTATTTCTTGAAAATTTTCGGATCGTCATAATTAGACTTCAGATCTGGCAAGAGATTCTTTTGAACAATTGGAAATAATTTTTTGGGAAGGGATTTCTGGGAAGAAGCGGAACTAAGAAGAAGTCTGGTAGTTGAAGTGAAAGATTTATTTATTAATAAGAGGAGCAGATGGTGAGCAAGGTATTTTTTGGGGTTGTAGTGAGGAGGGTTGGGATAAGTGAGAGAGGTTAGAAGTGGGGAAATGAAGGGGAGGATAGTAACAACACATGTTAAAAGGAAGTAAAAAATGCATTTTTTTAGTTTATTTATATAAATAAGTATAGACTATATTTTTAGAAAGCCCACAACGAGGTAGTTAATATAAAAAAATAATATACAGGATATTCCATTAAAAAAAAAAACAACTTTAGTTAATATCTCAAAAACTAAAAAACTTGAAAAAAATCTATCTACGGAAGAAGGAAGAAAAAATTGAAAGCAGAGGTGTTAGGGAAATAGGTACGAGGTGAAGGAGGATGAAAGGCCGAATTACATTGCGATCGGTGAGAAAGATGGACGTTTGAGTCTGCTAAAGAGGGGATTAAAATAATTATTATATTCTTTAGGAGCATCGAAATAAGAGATCTCTTCAGGCTCAGATCTTCTAGATCTCAATTCTGTTTTATATTTGTTTTGCTTGTAATTTAAATAGAGACTGAGGGAAGATGTACGCAGAATAAAATAAAAACTTGATCAATTATAAGCTATACAATCCTGAGGCACAAAAGATTACTATATTTAGAAGTTCTTTGTTTAATGAAACAGTGCTAGAAGGTCAACAAGAGATGAAAATACGTGTAGAAATTGAAAATGATAATATAACAGGCTATCAACAAGGTGAAGAAGAATTAAATAATAATGCACACAATGATCAGCAGGAAAATGAAGAAGAAATCAATAAACCACAATTAAGACCACAAGGCAATATTAAACTACCAAGACATTTTAAAGATATTGATCTGAATTCTGTTGAACTTGGTAAAGCACATATCTAAGCTGTGGCATGTGAAGAAATAAAGCAGTTGGAGATTGCTATTAAAAAAGAACTAAGTTCTTTAGAAGAGAAAAATACATGTACTACTACCAACTAATGAACAAACCATTGACCCAAAATGGGCTTTCGGAGCTAATAAAGTAGTACAGGGACCAGTAAATCATATAAGGCTGTTCCAGAGGATTTAATCGAAAGCATGATATTGATTGTCATGAGTTATATTCACCTATAACAAGATAACAAGGGTGCTTCTAGCAATAGCTACCAAGACAAATTTTTGAATCAGACAATTTGACGTTAAGACGGCTTCTCCTTATGGTGAACCAAATGAAATAATCTACATGAAGATATTGGAATAGGTGATTCCATTACAGTTTATAGACTGCAAAAACCTCTTTATGGACTTAAGAAAGGCCCCCGTTATTTGAGTGCACAAGTTGCATATTTAGTGCGAGCAAAATTAAAAAGTTTGTTCAAAATGACAATTTTGTGGAGTTAGGAATTTCTCAAAGCAAAGACAATTCAATATTCATTAATCAGTCAATTTACATTCAGTAAGAAATTTTGGAGTGCTAATTCCGTTAGTACTCCTAAAGATGTTAGTGCCAACACATGAATGAAGAGACCGATGCATTACTTGAAGAGTTACAAGTGCCATACCAACAGGCAATATGTTCAACTGTAACTCGGACAGATATTTTCCTTGCAATGGGAATTGCCAGTCGCATTGTTAATAAACATAGAATGGAATATTGGATTTCAGTCAAGAGAATAGTTAAATACTTAATCCAGACATCTGACTATGGAATAACATATAATCATCATCAAGAAGAAAACAGTTTATTATTGGGTTATTGGGTTATTGTGATGATCCACTAGCGGCTGTGTTTACAAAATAAATGGAGGTCCAGAAACTTGAAGCAGTAGAAAGCAGCAAAGTGTTTCGCCATCAACGACAGAGTTCGGTTCGTATACATTGCTGCATCTGAAGAAACTAAGGAAACTACTCGTATATGGTTACTAATATTATTGGCGAAAAAGTAAATACGCCAACAATTATCCACATTGACAAGCAGAGCGCAATAAATTTGATTAAGAATCCTGAGTTCTACAGCAGGATTCTCAACAATATCACAACACTTGTATAGTTTTGCAATCAAATAATCATTATTTCATATTCTGCATTATGCTGTCCTGTTTTGATGTTATTCATAAGCATGGAGATTCCATAACAGGTTTAAACCTATTGCAAAAAGTTTAATGATATTATTGAATAGGTACTAATATTATGTAAAATGGAATTGCCATAGATGCATAAATAAATATGTTTAACTGATAACAAATGCACGTGTGCATCATCAATATGATAACAATGTAAGTTTTTATTGGCAAAAATAAATGGGATGCCATTCTATTACTAAATGATCAAAAAAGTGTCAAATAATAGTACTCAGCTTTATCAATCGTCTTAAGAAAACACTCGTTAATAATATTTGGCATTGAAAGTATTGACGATAGTACTACTGTACTGTCCAAATATCTCGTGAATCCCATTATTTAATCCTTTTTTCCTAAAAATATAACACACCACAAGTAGACCTTCGTGTCTATTTACTCGTCGCCTATCTTAAATAAATAAAATTTAGATATCAGGTTAAATGTTGGCGTCGCTTCAAAATTTGTCAGAGAGTAGAAAACAAAATCAGAAATAACACCTTACATTCGCTAGATATTTATAATCTCTATAACAACCGGATTATCTAAGTGTCAACAATAACTCTTTAGGAATTTGCCACACATTTTGTCGATTTTCTTCAACGTGTTTATCAAATTTTACAGAAGAATGTAAATTATTATTTAAACAAATCCTATGATGATTTTGAATATGTAATTAGGTAGATCAAGTAGAAGCAGGATATCTTGTACGCACGGATCCCGTTCGTTCGTTACGCCAAGCCGGCTTCACTGGTGGAGGGGCTGATTTGTAGGTAGTTCTATTGGGTTGCTGATGCTTGGGCGGCTGCAGCTGATTCACCTTGAAGATGTATACTGGACACCCTGCGTCACTGACGCAGTGCTCACCTCCACAATTTACGCACTTGGTTATATCGGAAGTGCACTCCGAGATCTGATGGGCGCCAGCGCATTTGCTGCACCGCCAATCCCTTGGGCAATAAGTTAGGGCATGTCCTTGCCCCTGGCACCGCTTGCACTGCATAAAAGCTCTAGCAGTTTTGCGATTGTCCCAGGAGACACGAACATTCATGATGTATTTGCATTGCGTATTTAAATGCATTAATGTAATATCTGAATCAGTCACTACCAGGAGTAGTGGATTTCTTGTCTTCTTCATGCGAAAAATGTTCTTAATGCTGAGCTTGTATTCTTCAATCAAGGCATTATGCACTTCGTCTGGAAGGATGCCTCCATCCAGACCTTTCAGTACAAAAGCATGTGATTTAGATGCTCTTTCAGCGCAAGCAGATATTCGACTTTCTCGTTGTCAAACATTCACTTCATGTTATTCCAATCTTTGATATCTTTGCAATAAATCACTATGCTGTTTTTTGAATATATCTGTAATTCCAGTTAAGTTCAACCCCCTTTCGTTACTATGGGCGGCGCGGCGGTGGTGTCACCTTCGCCTTTAGAGGGGTTTTCGGCTTGGGAATCACACGCCTAGGCCTTGTTCTGGCAGGCCGAACATCCGCAGTTGTATCGGAGTCATTGTTTTCTTGTGTATCAACGGCTGAAACCTGTTACTCGTCTGGATTGCAGACTCTCCTGCTATATCTAAGTATAATTTCCTTATATTCCATTCAAATGGAATTGTTTTAAACGGAAATTTAAATTCGTGTTCTTTAACTTTTGATCTCAAGGTACCTGAGTAGCTGATTGGCTACACGTTCCATGACTTTGGAGATTATTGGAAGCAAGGCCATTGGGGGATAGTTTGAGAGTGTGGTTTTCTTGCCTTTTATGGAATAGGTCGCACTCGAGCGACTTTTCAAGAAAATGGGTAAATCCCTTTTTGGCAAGACAGATTTGTCTGGAAAAATGGCAGCTAGTTCGTCGGCGAAGCTCTTTACCACTATGGCAGTTTTTCCGTCCGGGCCTGATGCCATTTGCGTATCTAGTTCTTTGAGGATTTTACGAATATCACGGTGATGAAGCTTAACCTCTGCCATGATAGTGCTGCTGTTCGATATGATGGGAAGAGGCTTGCCTTCCTTGGGGGACATTTAAGGCAGAGTGTGATGAAAACATTTTGGCGAGCATGTTTGCTAATAATGAGAATACGTACAGAACTCAGAAAGATAAAATATTTTCATTGAGATATTGAGTTTTATATAAAATTTGAAGATTTTTCAAGAATTTTTGTAGGTGCCAGCCTTGAAGAAATGTCAAATCTTAGGCTATACTTACAGCCTCAGGTTGCACCCTTGAAACAAATTGTTGAAAACGGAACTATGGACAAACATTTTCACACAATACCAGATATAATCTACATTGCTAAAACTCTTAAAAAAAGGGGACGCAACACCCTGTTTTTTTTTAATTACGTCATGTGAAAATCCGAGAACGTGACTGAAAGAATCATTGCGATTAACCGTGTTGGCATTTTGGCACATTACGCATGTACAGCAGAAGCCAATGGAATACCAAGGAAACAACGTTGACGTTTCTAAAATTTTAGACTAAAGTCGGAAGGTTTAAATTTTTGTGGAACAGGGTAAACAAGGATTGATTCAAAACTGATTAATGCTTTTTATAAAAACAGCCGTTATTTTTAAGTAATAGAAAAAATTGAATTGAGATCTGTGATGAGCTTCGAGGCTCGAAAATATTTCCAGCATGTGTGAGATAGTGCTTTTGAGATATAAAGAGATTTAAAAAAACTGAGTGTAATTCCTTCTATGTTAACGATTATGCGAAATTCTAAATAGTCCCATTGTAGCCGTGATGGTGTTTTTATTCGGGCCGCTACTCTCATTCCTTGATTAGCGCAACTATACACACGATCTTTGATCAGCACTTTTTACTAGCACACTCGCCCCAACACTAACTAAAATAGCGTTTAATCAAAATATTATACATTATAAAATAGCAAGGAACTGTTTTTAAATTGCAGTACTTTTTCAGGGGAAATTATTTGACAACAATTAATTTGTTGGTACGTTGGTACGGTGTGATACATTATTTCAAAAATTGCTGGATATGCCTACTCATATATATTAATCTTCAATTTTCTATAATATATTTGTAGAAATTAGATAAGTAAAGATAATTTTTTACTTTAATTTAGACATCACACAACATGTTTTGAGAAAGGACCAAATCAGTTTGATATTTCATTATATTAATTTCTTGAAGCATGTCCATATTGATATCCTTACGACAGCTTTTTACAGAGTACCTACACTTAACTTTTGTCAAGATCCAAAAATATATTGATCATAACATAGACACCACTTTTATTCGCACATGGGCGCCAGAGACGGCCTAGTTACTCCACTGAACGGGAAAAGAAAATATTAATATTATTATTATAGATGAAAGGATCTCCAATGAGAGACAAAACATAAGTGCAAAAATTTCTTTTTTCATATGTTGCATACTATATTTTTGATACGATGGTTTTATTTATCATTACCCAATGCATTAATTTAAATATAATATTATTCGGGCAGGTGACCTCTAAAAATTTTAATGTTTCTTGACAACTTCAGAAAGTTGTTTCGGTTGTTATGTCCATTTCTAGGATTTTAAACAAGTAAACACAATTAAACAGATATTTAAGTCATGATTTTACAATTTTTAAAATTGTTTTAAAGGAGATTAGTGCGCCTTTATAGCAAACAATGTACGATTTAAGTGATTCTGAAAATATTCCAAAAGATGTAAGAGTTGCAGCAAAAGGAGCACTATCAGGATTCATTTCTAATAAATCTAAATCTATATGCAAAACATGTTATCATAGGTTTAGCCAATAGTGTATAGAAAGGAATGCTAAAAATGTTAACGAGATTGTCTTGCGAGTTTTAATGATCTACTGATGATGCTAACATGGTTAGCGAAACGCGCGTCGAGTGCGAAATTCTGTTGCGATATTCTGGATAAAACTATGTTTTCGGAATGGCAGGTGCTTGTCGTAGAGACGAACTGCAAAAAATTTAACAGATGATATGGATGAGAAATAAGCCAAGAACTTTTGTGGTACATTTTTCTTTGTAGTAAATCGAAATGAAATTGCTCTATACAGTCTGTCGGGAGTAAATACATTTGGAAAAATTCCTTCAAATATTGCCACATTTTTGCAGTTGCTGAAGCCCGAGCTATATACTGGACATGCTTTTCTTTTGCCACGCTCGCTGTTAGCAGAACAGGGAGGAGAAATTTAAAAAAAAATCCTCCAGCGTTGCTGGGGGCTATGTTGAAGAATCTTTAAGCAGCAAAATGAAGATAGCAAAATTACTCCAAGGGGTCGTCTACTGCCTTTACTACCAATTACGGAAACATGAATGAAACGGTACTTAATGTGGACGCTACAGAACATTTTCCAGAACAATCAACAAGTAAGGAAAAATTACTCCCCAACAATTCCGGTCATCAAATGTTTTACTTAAATAATTGCTCAAATTGTAATATTAATGTTGATTGAATTAATGAAGTTCCTCCTGTTCGACGATGTAGCATCCGAAGCAGGCAATTCGACTGTTCGCGACCGCCTCGCACTCCGGGAGAAGGTGTTCCAGGGTTTCCTCCTTCTCCTCACAGAACCGGCAACTGTCCTCGTTTTCAATTTTTATTCTCTCCAAGTACGTTCTAAACCGGCAATGGCATGTCAGAAAGCCGGTGAGGATGCGTAGATTGTTCTTACTCAGTGCTATAAGGTGTTTTGACCTTCCTGGGTGAGGGGGCCCTAGACACATCTTTGATTGCTGCGCCCTGGAAGGCGTTCCCACAGACTGATCCATTTGGTTAGCTCGTCTTTCTTGAATTTTCCTTGTAGGTGTGCGTCTCTATGCCACAGAAAGGTTCCGGTCCTAAAAGCGGTGTTTGTGCTCCTACTTTTGCCAATTAGTTTGCCTATTCGTTGCCTTCTATCCCAGCGTGTTCTGGGATAATTTGTTATTTCTAGGGATTCCCTTACCATTCTGGAGCTGATCGTTGTTGAGCTCAGCCCTTTGATGGCTGCTTGACTGTCTGTGAAATTAACAATCTTTTTCTTCCTATAGTTTATGTCGAGGTTGAACTGTGCACATCTTCCTATGTCGTTAATTTCCGCCTGAAATATGTCCGATAGCTTCGGAGAATTCGGTTTCTTGCCCAAATACTCCGGCTCCGGTCTCCTGTTCAGTTCTTGCCCCGCCTGTATACCATTTTATGGCACTTTGCTGTGATGTGAGAATGCAAGTGATGTTCTTTTCCCATTCTTCTCTACTTCTTATCACGACCGTGAAGTGGTTTTCAAAATTGAATCTTTTGACTTTATCGTTCCTGGGGAGCCCAAAAAGTGGTATACGCTTTCTCAGAGATGTTAACTCACTCTTTCTAAGCTCCCTTCGCCCGCTTCCTCTACTGATATTCTAGTGATTGCTTGTCTAGCTGCTCCCTCTACAACAATGTGTAGAGGTGCGAAGCCCACAATTACCTCGATTGCTACTGTTGGACAAGTTTTAATTACGCTTGTTATGCTCTGTTTTTCCGTTTCTTTGAACCAAACGATCGACCCGCAAATGAGGGTAGATCTTACTATCATTGCGTACATCCATCGCAGGATTTCTGGTTTACATCCCCAGGTTTCGGCACACCATGAGGTCCTTCGCAGCCGCAGTTACAATTCCTTCAATGTGTTTATTCCATTTAAGTTTGCAGTCTAGCGTTATGCCTAGATATCTGACTTCCGATGCGGGTGTAATGTTGGTCCCGTGTATTCGGGTAACTTTCATTCTAGGGAGTTCTCTCTTCCTAAAGAAAAGTACTTTGGTTATTTTCGATGGGTTTATTTCCAGCCCCACTGTTTGTCACCATTCTTCCGTTGCTTTGAATTTAGCTTGAATGATTTCATATAGTGTACCCTCAAACTTTCTTCTTGCTGTCATGACAATATCATCGGCATACCCACCACAATACAGGCCGAGGTCAGTCAATATTTCCAGTAATTCGTCCACCACTAGACTCCACAATAGTGGTGAGAATACTCCGCCATGTGGCGTACCTTGAGTGGTGCTCACTTCAATAGTCTGATTGCCTACTAAAGTTTTTGCTGTCCTCGTTGCAAGCATCTCACACATCCATCGAGATATTGTGTCGTTCATCCCCCTTCTTGTTAGTGCCCTTTAGAGCTACGTGGGATGTATTATCGAAGGCTTCCGCGATGTCTAGGAAGGTGCAGAGCGCGATTTCTTTCTTCTAGACTTTCTTGTATCATGCTGGTCAGTTGGAACAGTGCGGTCTCTGTGGACCTGCCCTTTCTGAATGCTGGCTTGCATTCAACGGCCGCGTTTCTAAGGTAGTGGGTCTGATGTAATTGTCTACTGCCTTCTCCATAGTCTTGAGTAAGAATGACGTGAGACTAATTGGTCTGAAGGATTTGGGGTGTGTCTCATCCTTCTTTCCTATTTTCGGGACGGAGGTGACTTTCGCCCTTCTCCATGATTTTGGTATGTATCCCATGGCCATACTGCTTCTGGTGATATCTTCAAAGTGTTGCGATTTATTATTTCTTACCCATGTGTTCATTGGTCCTCTTGGTGATTTCGGCTACTGCTAATCTCGATAAGTTTTTGCTGATTATGTTTTTCTAATACGGCCGTGACTTTCTGTCAGAGCTTCCACGCTTGTGCCAATTCCTCCTGGGCTAGGGCACTAATTATATTCAAAATGAGTTATCATAGCCCTTAAAAGTGAAGTTATTTTTATCTATACATATATCTATTACTTATCTGGAAGTTTTACGTTGCTAAAAGGAAACAAAAACTCGAGTTTATTCCCTTTTATAAAAGGCTTACGTGATTTGTTAATCTATTATCTATCAAATTGTTGCTTTTTTATTTCGAGACGATTTTCTTAAATTCAGATTTGTTCGCAGGATAGTAATGGAACTCGAAACCCTTTCAATTTTTTTCATAACCAGCGTTTTCAAATTTCGAGAACTTTGTCGCCCATAAAAATCGTTCTAATCACTAAAAATATTAAAGAGGCATATAGTTAAGAAAGTTAAAATTCAAGGCTGCAACGAGCTAAAAAACATCGACAACCGTGTTGGGGCTGTGGCAATACTAAATATCCCAGTGCCCATGACGTTCTGCAAAAATGACATAATTAATTTCATTTGAACCATGCCAAATCAGAACATTAATTTTGTTAAGAAATTGGCGCATGGATGTTTCCGCTCTGTTTGTGCGAAAGAATTACTGGACAGCGTGCGTATCCAATTTTTATAAGCAAGCAATTTCGTTATGGTGTTTTTTTTTGGCAGGCCTATATGGGAATATTACTTAATATACTTAATAATAATATTTGGAGCAAAAACATATTTAATAAGCCATATTGTAAAGTGAAATGAACGATCAAAATTCGCATAACGCGTATAGCTAGTGGTATGTTAATTATACTATTAAAAGGATAATAGAAAAACACTTCTTAGATTTTTTTATTAAATTAGTTTCACATACAAAAGCGATGTGTGCTAATGCATGCAATACCTATGTAATGTAATCAACATGTTTTTAATTTTTCTTTGTTCAAAGAATATACTTTCGATTTTTTATTTACACGTGCATATTTAAATAAAATTATAGTAGTTTGAGGAGCAATATTGAAACTTGACACAGGTCTCAGCAGATCTAACTGCTTACTCCACAGGCTGTCTAAGGTCTGAAGTTGCGATTTTGAAAGAATACTTTATGTGGAAGGCTTATCTCTGCAGTTGAACATAATTTCCAAATATCAGCCTGCAAACAACAGCTATAAAACAAGCCAACGCCGAAGTAGCTTATTCTTATAAAAGAAGCATAATACAACATAAATGTATGACACTGGAAAAGCTATGAAATCTGGAACTAATTGGATTCAGAAGTAATTTATCAAAATCCAAACCAGAAGAACTAGATGACAATAAAGATTGTATCGTGTAATGAAAAGAGGCGAGAGAAAGACAGGTTGTGACAAAGTATGGAGAAATATGAAGATTTAATGAACTGCATGATGGGTTTAATCTTCACAGGAAAATCAAGCAAATTACTTGTTCCTATACAAAAGGATCAATCCCATCAATAAGTAATGATAGATTCTGATGAATATATTGATATATTATATGTATATCTAGAAACTAAAATGAGTCATTTAATCCCGCGAATGGAATTTGCCGAGCAACAAGGATTCAAATTCATTTATTAATACATATACGACAAAAAATTCATGTACATGCGTCCAAACAAACAATAATCATTTACAGTAAAAAAAGACCTAATATACCACAAAAAATCCCAATTTGAAAGAAGTTAAAACATACTAAATCTAAATATATTTAAGTACTAAAATAATGAAAATATTCGTCATGAGAATAAAATGCATTTGCTATTAAAATTGTTTTAAAAATTTGCTTAAATCTAACTACAGGCAATTTCCTAATAGTAGAGCATTAAAATATTTAATCGCCCAATATCCCGGTCCACTTTGACATCTCTTTAGTCTCCAATATGCCGGTACTAAATTATCTCTGTTTCTTGCCTGGTAATTATGAAAACATAGAGAAGATTCTCCAGAAGATATAAGGAAGGCAAGGTAAGTATACCTAAGCGTTTGAAACTCTCCCTACAGTCATCTCTACATCCCTAACCACTGACCAACCTGACAACTTTGCTCTGTAAGCCAAACAAATGTTTGGTATTTGGGGCATGGACCCACACAAGAATAGCATAGGATAATAAAAGGTGGCAAAATAAGCAGATTAAAATGCTTTTTCAGAAATGTTATCTGCAAGTCGACGTAGCAGAAAAAGGCTCTTGCTCAGTTTTAAGGTCACAGCCTCCAGACGTGCATTCCATTGTGCCTGCTAGTCAATGTGTACTCCAAGAAATTTAGCTTTATCTGCTCCCAGATCTCTCATAGTAAATACCATTCTTTCTGTTTTATCCTGGTTTAATAGTAGTTTGTTAGAGATAAACCCACTTTCAGCCCTCAACTGTGCCTCCCCGGAACCCCGCAAAGTAGCCCCCAGAGTCTCTGCTATAACTGAAATGGTAGTGTTATCCGCAAAGAGGGTATAATTCGAGATTTGATCTATTAGAGGTAGATCATTTACATAGATGAGAAATAGAATTGGGCCCAAAATTGAGCCCTGGTGCACTCCAATTTTTATTTGCCTCTCATCAGACAACACTCCACCATACTGCACCACCTGGGATTTCTCTGTAAGATATGATTTTTAACAATTCTATGCTATCCTATTGCTCTGAGCTTCTGCAGCAAGATCCCATGGTCAACACAGTCGAAGGCTTTACTGAGATCACAGAAAAGAACAGCATTATAACCCCGTTCATCAAAAGCATTCATAATGTCTGTCATAGGATTGAGTAGTGTTTTTGTTTTTACGGAAGCCAAATTGCTGTTTACTAAAGAGTTCATGACTTTAAAAAGGGGCACTATCTATTCAACTAAGACCTTTTCAAAGATTCTGGATATTACGGGTAGAAGCGATATTGGTCTAAAGTTCTCAGCCTCCTCAATACTACCCTTTTTAAACACCGGAAAGCCAAGGGCTCTCTTCTTAGATTATGATCTTTGTAAGTGGTACAAGAATTACAAATTTAGAACTGACTTTATAACCCTGACATTAAAACCATATATATCCCTACTATTCTTACTTTTGAGATGAGATATTACATCCCTCACTTTGTTAAAGCTTACTTCGTAAACTGAAAATGTAGTTCCCACAGTATTGTTTTTAAAATTTTCCATTGTATCAATATCTGATTATGGTAAACTCTGTACAACTTTATCCGCGAAGAAGTTATTAAAACCATTTGAGTTTAAATTTTGTGTTCCTATATTTTTAGTTTTGGAAATCCCAGCAGTTTTTTGTATAATTTGCCACATGCTCTTTACTGGGTTGGCTGAAGTTTTTATATGGGAATCATTAGCATATATTTTGGCTTTCCGGATGGCTTTTTTATAGTCATTTTTATATTTATTATAGTATTTTTTATTATCAGCAGTGTTACATTGCCTACTAATTTCTCCTAAAAATCTTAAAGTTTCCCTGATTGCCTTTAATTCTTGATTAAACCGTCTGATCTAACCATATAACTTTTTTCAGGAAAACATTCATTATATGCCTCGTCTAAAACATTGATAAATTGTTCACATGTGCCTTCAGGATTAGAGTTATCAAAAAAGTCCCATGAACACTTTGATAGTTTATTATGAAATAAGAATAACCCTCTTTGAGTTTTGGGTCTTATTTTCTTTCTACACCTGCTAGAATTATTCTTTTGCCGTTTCCTATAGTGTTTAGTAGAAAGTCTATGTTTGCCAAAAAGGAACCAAAGTGATCGGACGGAGACATATACAAAGCTAAAATATAAACATTAAAATCCTTTACATAAACACATGAATCCTCGATACATTTCTCTACATTAAAATAATTTTTATTTTCTTTTTACAATTTCCTGCAGCCCTTTACGAACAAACATCACAGTTCGCCTTCCAGTGTGGTTCTTCCTAGCAGAAAACCTCACGGTGTTAAAGCCTTCAATTCTCAGAGAACTGATCTCAGTTTCGGACATCCAATGTTCAGTTACGTAAACAACATCTAAGTTTTTGTCAGTAGTAAATGCTTCCAGCTACAGAATGCTGTTCCCTAGAGACTATGCATTGATGTTTAGGATCTTGAGCTCTCTAATATCTAAACCTGGTTTTTGCTCATTTCCCCTCTTTGTTGCAGCTGTGGTACTAGATGTTTTAGGTTTAAAAACTTATTTATATAATGGCCAAAAATCAGCAGCTAAAACTTGTAATTCTCCTCTGGTATGCCTATTCTAAATCAACTTACATGCTGACGTTTACTATGAAGTTTTTCTGTAATACACTTCTCCACGCCATTATCCTTCACATAACTCCGAACTTCGTGAGTTGTTGAGTCCTCCGAGAGTCCAAACAGGAAGAGCCAAGAATATTTGGGGGCCTTTGAAGCAATTTTGAGGGTAGTTTCTGCATCTTTTTTCCCTTGAACAGGGGCAGGTCGGATTTTTTTGTTAAATTCTCTTTTTCTGAATTTCCGAAAAAACGTATGACGTGGCGTAGATATTTTTGCCAATCAATATTAGATTAGAAAATTTACTATCGCGTTCAGAAATTAATAGTCTTTTATGTTTTTTATACGTTCAGATATTAACAAATATGATGGTTTAGCAGTATATTATATTTTTTACATTCGTCTATGCAGATGATAATATTAAATACCTATATTGGCTATTTTTCAACTGAAAGAGGTACAAGTTCGAATCGGAATCGCACTACAATGTATACAACGAGCAGTAGATGTAACAAAACTGAGCTTACAAAATTGTGAATAATAGAAAGAATGGTTTAAAAATAATTTAACTTACAGGGAAACTTAAAATACTGACATTTTAGTTTACTTGTTCATGAAAGAAATACTGCCGGGATGAAAAAAATTATAAAAACTTTATTCTTTTATGAGCAATATCGGGCAAGTCCATCAAATATTTTTTCTTATTTGATTTTTCCACTTAAAGACTATACTTTTGATACACCTTCTGAAGGAGTCGATGAAAAACTTAAAATATACAATTTTTTCCCTGAATTTTTGTCTTATTGTTGCCAATGTTACATATTCTTTTCTGGCATACATAGAATAAATATTATTCTTTATATTTGGGATGGTTGTTGGACTCAATTTTGTTGCATCTGCGGCACGCTGTATCACATTCTCAATTTAAAGCGCGACTCCGTTTCGGACTTGTTCCTTTTCCAGTTTAAAAAAAAGCCAATATATTAAAACTATCAGCTGCGATTGTTCATTATACCTATTGAATCTTTTTTTTGGCATTATTTAAAACTTTTCGAGATAACTTTCGACAACAAGTTGACAAATCAATGTTTTTCATTGACAGTGACGAATACTTCACATAACCAGAGAGGAAAAAAAACTTAAAAGGAGAGGCGACAGTCTGTCAGTCGATTTTGTATGCGCATGTCCAACCACCAAGGGTATAATTGTGAAAATCAAAACACCATTGGCCGGTATATAAAAAATTAATAATCATCGGACACCAATTTTTTTCAAAAGTTGGTTGTCACCGTCCGTTTGGAATATCCTAAACAAAGACAACGAAAAATGACGGCATTACAAATGGGTATAATTTCGACATTTGACTGTATTTTTCGTGATCATTTTGAAAAATTGGCTTACTATAACTTTGATGAAAGTAGTATTGCTCTTATTAAGTCATTCACGAGAGATCGAGACCAATATGTTTTCTTTAATAATACAAAATGCAAAACACAAAAAGTACGGTATTGTGTATCACAGGGCTTAGTTCTGGGACCCTTGCTTTTTCTTATTTACATCAATGATCTTCCCAACTTTACCAGTATTCTTGAACAGTTATTGATTTTATTCGCTGATGATACAACCACCATGCAACAGTACCACGCATCTGACCCTGTAGTTAACAAAAACATCATAAATGGGATACAAAAAATATAGAGGATTGATTTATTGCGGATAAACTTAGTCTCAATAATACCAAGACAGAATGTCTAACTTTCTCTCTTAGGTTAACGGAGCCCATCCGACCATCACAAGAGTCAGTAAAGTTCCTTGACATCCACCTTGACCCTGGACTCACTTGGGAAGTTCATATTAATAAACTCGGTTCAAAGTTGTCAAATGTTATTTTACCTAATGAGAAATTTGTCCAAAATCGTATCCACGCAGACCCTACTAACAGCCTATCATGGCTACTTTAATTCAAATATGTCCTATGCCGTGTTGAACTGGGGCCATGTAACAAAAGCTGAGCAGGTGTTCAGAATTCAAAGACGTTGCGTCAGAGTCATTGCAGGTTTTAAATACAGGGATTGTTGTAGAAACAGCTTTAAAAAACTGAAAATAATAACATTTCCCTGCATCTTTATATTGAGCTGCCTAACCTATGTAAAACAAAAACAATTAAACTTCCTAACACATTCATGTATTATTAGAATTTGACCCTATTTAGTTCCCAGCTACCACAGAGTGGAGAGATCTATAAGGGGCGCAGACTATCACGGAATTAAATTTTTCAATGCATTTCCAGTGGGGGTTGGGAGCCTTGGTGAGATGGAATTTATCGGTAAAACAAAACTATCTATTAGAGAATTTATTTTACTCAAGTAAGGAATACCTAAGTAGTAACTTTAACATACAATTAATTTTAAATACAAAATTCTAATTAAATTAAATTAATTTTATCTTCCCAATTGCTCTAATAGAAAAGCTGCAGGTCCAGATGGAATCTACTCGCAAGTCATTAAAATCTTAAAGAATGAGGAGTCACTGAACGTTATAGTGAAGCTTTTCAATATGGTCTACCGATCGGGCGTCATTCCTTCCGGCTGGCTTCAATCAACATTTGTAACGCTCCGAAAAAAGAGCTCGGCAAAAAGATGACGATTCGACGCTTGTCAGGTTGATGAGTGACTTTCTTAAGATTTTCCTAAAGATCATCCATAGGAGAATATATGCAAAATGCGTTCATATGGGCAAATCTCAGTTCGGTTTTCGTAAAAGGTTCGGTACGAGAGGCTCTGTTTGGTATCCAGGTGTTGCTTCAGAGGTGCAGAGATGTCTCTGTTCCGGCATATGCCTATTTCATAGATTACGAGAAGGCTTTTGATAGGGTGCAACATAAAAGGCTTATGAAAATCCTTAAAGACGTGGTCCTGGATGCTAGAGATCTCAAAATAATCGCAAATCTATCTACTGGTACCAAACTGCACAAATTAAGGTAGATCAACAAATATCAGACGGAGTTCGAATCAAAAGGGGTGTCCGACAGGGTTGCATCCTTTCACCATTACTTTCAAACATTTACTCAAAATATTCGAAAATGTCTTGGAAAGCTGCCCTGAAGGAATTTCCATTAATGGCGTAAACATAAACAACCTTCGGTACTCTGACGACACCGTTAAAATCGCGGACTCCCTGGGGGGTCTGCAGATTCTACTTGATCAGGTAGCAACTAGTAGTGCAGAATTTGGATTAAATTTAAAAAAACCAAATGGATGGTTATTAATAAGAAACAAGTTGGTATTCTGCAGGTGCTGAGCCAGCAGATCGAGTACGTTCAGTCATACAATTATCTTGGATGACAGGTCAACGAGAACTGGGATAATATGCAGGAGGTTCGTGCCCGAATTGAACAAGCCAGAGCATCATTTGTAGAAGTCAAGTCCGTGTTGTGTTGCCGAAGTTCGTCGCGCTCCATTCGCACTCGAGTACTACGTTGCTACGTCTTCAGTATTCTCTTTTATGGAATTGAGGCGTGGACTCTGACAGAAGCCATGTGTAAAAAGCTGGAAGCTTTCGAAATGTGGACGTATCGTCGGATGTTGAAAATATCCTGGATGGACAGAGTGCGCAATGTAGATATACTTGCAAGAATGTCAAAGGATCTCGAAGTCATGCTCACACTTAAGGAATGAAAGTTGGAGTACGTTGGACACATTCTCAGAAACGAAAAATATGGACTTCTCAAATTAATAATAGAAGGAAAAATCCAAGGCAAAAGAGGACCCAGTCGTCGAAGAATATTGTAGCTGAAGAATTTGCGGCTATGGTATGGTGAGACTACGACAAGTCTCTTTAAAAAAGCGGTCGACAAAGTACAGATAGCGCAGACGATTGCCAACGTTCGAAGAGAACACGGCACTTAAAGAAGAAGAATTGTCTAATCCCTAAATTCAGAGTTTTAAATTAAATGTATGTTTGTAAATGAATAAGTTAAAACCGAAAAATATGAATTGTGTTAAATGTGTATTTTTGTATAAAGCTCTGGTGATGAATGAATTTGATAATGTGATTACAATTTTTAGTAAATTTTTAAAATTTTATGTTTTACCAGCAGTTTTAAGGAATCTTGACTTTTAAAAGCACTGCTTGTGTAATGATTATAAATAAAGAAATAAACAAACAAACAAACAAACTTTAGATGACAATAAGGATTGTATGGAGTAATGCAAAGAGGCGAGAGAAAGACAGGTTCTGACAAAGTGTGGAGAAATATGAAGATTTGATGAACTGTATGATAGGTTTAATTTCACAGGAAAATCAAGCAAATTACTCGTTCCGTTACAAAAGGATCAATCCCATCCTTAAGAAAATGATAGATTCCGATGTACGTAATATGTAGAGTATTTTATATCTAGAAACTAAAGTGAGTCATTTAATCCCGCGAATGGAGTTTGCCGAGCAACAAGGATTCGAGGAACTAATGCGCTTTAATCCCGCAGTGTATACATTATTTTTTGTGCTTCCAGGAATAGGATTACTGAAATTAAGTACTATGTAGGTATGAATTTAAAAACACCTCATAATGTCACAATTTAATGCAAGGACCAGTTGAATATTTTATTAGTCTACTTTGAAACACTTAGCTACAGTAGAAATTAACAGGTTGTCAGTGTCGTTAATTTTGTGAGCACAATCGAAATGGAAAAATTTCATCTGACAAGGCGCTAGAAGGTATTTTGCCGTCAAAATCAAGAAAAATATATCAAACGCAATACAAAGTATTTGTATGATGGTGCTATGAACGGAAAGTATACCCTAATCGTGTTTTCACAGAGAAATCCAGGACTTTCTCTCCTTTATGTGGAAGACCATGCTTAATATTACATTTTAAGATCCTTTACACAAATAGAGCATTATGTAAAATTCGACCTCTCCTATTGGTCGATCCATCTCGTATTACAATATGTCTTCGTGATGCAATCAATTTGTGGCAAGAGCTCTCGTGGTCGAGGGGTTTAGATGGCTGGGTCTCACCTAGACGGCCCGGGTTCAAACCCCATTGCTTTTTTTATTTTTTTTAAGATTATGTTTCTGAACAGTTTTTTTATTGGTTTTGGGTATGTCTTGGGTTAGTTTGGGTTAGCACTTGGTTAATTTCCTTTTTTTGAGCCCCCGTAGAGAGCGAAGCGAGTGGAGGGCCATGCGGATCGACCAATAGGAGAGGTCGATTTTTACATAGTGCTCTATTTGTGTAAAGAATCTTAATATGCCTTAATTTTAACAATAATATTGATATCGCATCAGCAAATTTCACAAATCAATTGACCTGCTGAAAAGAAGAAATGAAGAATATAAGCCAAAAAAAAAGCCAAGGTACTAACAGAGAATCAGGTTGACAAATTTTTAACGGATGCTCCAAACAAACAGTTTTTAAATGTAGCTCTTATTTTTTGTGTCACAGGTGTCCGTCGAACTAAGAAGTTAGTGCAGTTGACGTTGCATGATGTAACTGATTTCGGTCACTCACTTCTGATTAATATTAAAAATAACAAAAAGAAATCAATAAGAATTCTGTTGTTAAAAAATCAGGTAATAGTACTTAGTGTAAATTTTACTGATATCTGTCAGAAGCATATGGCTTTAAGAAAGGCTGAGACCCTTCATTCGAGCTTTTTCGTTCGTTATTAAAAGTATCAATGTACTACGCTGCTAGTCGGTAAAAATATATTTGGAATACTACCCGAAAAAATATCGTCATTCCTAATGCCCGGTTTCTGAAGTACCAGATATCTAGTGTATAAAGTTATGAAGCCAATAATTGCTATGGTTACAATTGTATTAACAATCGTTGTCATAGGACATATTTGAAGAACAAAGTTATCCATACTTTCAGAAACTTGGCATAATCTACCAAATTCTTCATTATGTTCTGGATACTGCTTTTGTCGAACCGCCGATGCTGCCTCTTTATTAGCTGACCCTACTGCATCTGTGGATTTTTTAAAAAGGCATGGATAATGGAAGTCAGCAGCCATCGACGAGGGGTATGTTGAAAATTCCATAAATAATAATAAAACTAATGACAACAAAATTTTTGGATATTGAAGGCATTCTAAGTTTGTGGGTCTTTAGAAAACACTTCCAGAAAAGCTTTTGAGCAAGTCTCTGTGCATGTAGTTTTACATCAAACAGTATCATACAGCATACTAGCGATGAAACAAATCGATAGTATTTTGGCTGTAACATCACATAAACCAAATCCTTCCATATTCATTGATCGTGCTATCTGTAAATAGCCATGTTACCCTGCTTCTTTATTTTTGTACAAACCAAAATACACATCTCACAAGCAAGGAATCATTCGATAGATGAATAAAGGCTACGTCTTATTAATAATATCGTAACATAGTTAGTTTTGGTCAAACGCCTCATTAAACAGTATTCTACAAAGTAGTTATCCAAACTGTGACCGTAAATAACAATGTTTCATCTCCACCCTGTACAATTGTGCCAATTTGTGTTCCTTTTCCTCTCGTTAGATGGTTGTTCACCGTCTCCATTGTTAATCGTTGCCACGGTAGACTGCAGGCGCATGCTCTACTTACCGCGTTATGTAAAACCTTTAATTGATGTGAATTCACCGGTTTAGCGTCGTTCGCTAAGCGTTCTTATGTAACCCATTGTTTCTGGTATCAATTTTTGGGAAAATGTATTTATTCATGGCGGCAGTGGCGTTGCTTCGTGTTCATTTGAATTTGAGATCAGTAGCGGTCTGCCGGATGTAGCAGGAAGTGAGTAATCCCGATAGCTTATTCAGTGAACACTACTTAAAGAGGCCGTCCAGGTCCTTTGGTAGTTTTATACAATTATCAAATGGTTTTGCTAGTTTAAAGATTTTTAGATTAATTGCATACAACAAAATGTTAGAAGCTTGTATTATTTCAAAGTGTTAAATAATAGTGGCTTCCTTGAGAGACACCATCGACGTGACGTCTAATTAGGGCGTACCCAAAGACATACGGTTATCTCGTTTGGTACAAAAAAAATTAATAAAACCGATTCAGGCTAACCGGAAAGTATGTATATAAACATTTGCATAGTTATCGTGACCTGTACGATCAGAAAAAGATTGGTTACAACAACACAACTCACAGCTCAAATACCAAAATTCTCAATCTTAGAAGTTCGGTCATACCAGCCTTACACAGCATTATTCCGAGGTTCCATAAGACCGTAGAAGTGTTCGAGCAGAAAAACTTCGATGTTATCATATAACAATAAGATTTTTAAATGTGTTATATCGCTAGTGCCTTAAAGTACAAGAATTTTGGTTTTATAATTATTAATTATCATTTTCATGCATCTAGGACACCTCTTTATATACTAGTTTTACGGTGAAAATGTATGTTCTCCCCCCATTCAATAGAATGATGACTAGGTGCTATGACTATCCCAAAAACTAAACTGTAATATTTTAACCATTTGAGTCTTGTCTTTTTTATATGCGGCACGCACGGAAGTCTATTCCAGAGCGAGACCGCCATTTTTCTTCGATGTTCAAGGCTATCAAGGTCTTTAGTCAACTCTGGGTCATCCATAAGACGGACTGCTCTCCTCTTGATGGAATCTAATATCTTGAGCAAGTGTTTGGGTGCCGAGCGCCACACATGGGAACAGTATTCCATATATTATCGGGGCCTTAAGGGACATTATGAGCTGATGAGGTGTATGCAAACTTTTTTGCTCTATAGAGTCCTCCTAGCTTTTTTGCTGCTGCCTTGGTGATTATGGTGACGTGATTACGCCAAAACATGATGTTTTCTACGTAGATTCCCAGTAAGCGGATGAGGCCAGAGTCAGTGTTTGTCCTGTCATTGATAAGTCAGGGTCTACGGTGTTTGCTTCTTTTTCGGAAGACAGCTGCTTGAATCTGTCCTGCGTGGGCATTATTGGTTTCCTCACCCTATTCGACGATGGCGTTCATATCCTCATTGAGGATCTGATTTTCTTGCTCGCGTTGGGAAAGAGCAGCGGTCATTGGAGTCCGCGATATGAATGAGGATGTAAGAGTGCTGTCGTCTGCAAAGCTGAAAATAGAATTATTTTTGTCCAGTCTGAGAGATCATTGATATAGAGCAGGAACATTGTGAGAGATAAGATACACCCTTGAGGAACTCCGGCATTGATTTTAATTTTTTTCGAGAGATGCCCATCAATAGCAACTCAATGCTTCGATCGCTTAAGAAATTAATAAGCCATAGAAGCAGTGCTGGCAGTAGCCCGTATGCTGTCAATTTGCTTAACAATCCGTCATGCTATACCCTATCAAATGCTTTGGATATGTCGCGAGCCACTGCACGAGATTCGTCGCAGCTCTCGATGGCTTTGGTGCAAGTAGGTCACTCCCGTTGATCTGTGCTTGCGGAAGCCATACTGGCGATCGCTTATGATACCTGACGATTTGGGATATTTTAAGAGCTATTCGTTGATAAATTTCTCCATAACTTTGGATATGATGGGAACTAAGGCAATTGGACGGTAGTTATTTGGAATCGTTTTTTTTTTGTTAGAATATTAGTAAACGTATTCCTTCCTACGAAGCATCAAAGGCAAGCTATTTATTTAGACTCATAAAATTACCGAAATATTGAAAACTTTGGATTTTTTGCGATTTTCTTTCTGCATATTTCAATTTTCTCTAACCCAAACTAACCCAATTTTTTTCCTCTTTGTTCAGTGTGTTTGAAAGAGACAAGTTTCCTTACGCAATAGTTTCACTATAATTACCATCTTCTAACGAAGGTTGGAAACCATGATGGCAATGCGGACTTTATTGACCACCGCTCTAAATAGTTCCATACTGCTGCATCCGTACCAATCCCTCAGGTTCCTAAGCCAGGAAATTTTTCGTCGTCCAACAGATCTTTTGTATTATTAGTTGCAGTAAAGCATATCGCCGACCTCTCATAATGTGACCGAAGTACTCAAGCTTTCTTCTTTTCACGGTTAAGAGAATTTCTGGTTATTTTCCTATTCTTCTAATAACTTCAGCATCAGTAATTCTATCCGTCCAGGATATTCGTAAAATCCTTCTATAGCACCAGATCTCAAAAGCGGCCAGTTTATCCATATTCACCTTCTTTAAGGTCCATGCCTCCATGCCATCCAAAAGTGTGGAAAACACATAGCAGCGCAACATTCTCAATCTTAACGCCAAACTCAGATCCCCACAGCAAAGAAACTTCTTAAGTTTAACAAACCAACTTCGCGCTATTTCGACACGGGACTTTATTTCTTTGGTCTTGTCTATGCCTGCCGTTATCCACGTTCCCAAATATTTATATTTATCAACTCTTTCGATATTCGAGCCGTCTACAATAAGTTGAGCGATTGCGTGTGGCGATTTGGAAACGACCATAAGCTTGGTTTTGTTCAAATTAATTTTAAGCCCGAATTCGTTACAACAGGTATTTAAACGTTCCATCACGTTATGCAGGTCATTAACATCATCTGCAATCACGACAGTGTCATCAGCAAATCGCAGATTGTTAAGGATTTCCCCATTGTTACTCACTCCCTCTGTGCAGCCATCCAAAGCCTCTCGAAATATGATTTCGCTATAGACATTGAAACGTAATGGAGACAGAATACAACCCTGTCTGACTCCCCTCAATATGTCGATGTCGGAGGAAAACTGTTTGTCGATTCTAACTTTAGCGGTTTGATTCCAATACAGATGTGATATTATTCGTGTATCGCGACTATCGACGTTCTTATTTGTAAGAATTTCCATTAATTTTGAGTGTCGAACCTTATCAAATGCCTTTTCAAAGTCTATATAGCACAAATACAAATCTTGATTCATATCCAGGCTCTCATCGTTTATGCCAAACAAGGCCTCCCTTGTTCTCATGCCATTCCTGAAGCCGAACTGTGTGTTACTCATCTCCGCCTCAAGAGTTGTGTAAATCCTGTAGTGCATTATTTTCAGAAAATATTTTAATGTGTGGCTCATAAGGGCTATTGTTCTATGTTCAGAGCAGGTTGTTGCACTAGGCTTTTTAGGGATTGGCACGAAGGTTGACTGTAGCCATTGTTGAAGGATTGTACCTGTTGAATATATCAAATTAAAGAGGTCCACTACAATGTCAATAACGTCTTCATCAATAGGTTTAATCAGTTCCATAGGCAGCTGATCAGGTCCCGTCGGTTTTGCCCCCTTTGTGTCCTTGATTGCCGTCAGAACTTAAAATTGGTGGTCCAGTTTGCACCGTGATATTTTCATTATTTATTTCGCCCCTGTCATCATTAAATAACTCACTGATATAGTCTGGCCATAGCTGCAATTTTTCCTTTACATCTCCCACTATGTTGCCATTATCATCTTTGATGACACCAGCTGAAGTGGTATTTTTTTGTTGATATGTTATTTCTTTGATCTTTTTATGGACATTAAAACTATCGTACTTTTTGTCCAATTCTTCTATTTTTTGATTTGTTTTCTCTTGTTCTCTCCATGAGTTCGAGTATTTCCTCTGTCATCCACTGCTTCCTTTTTTCCTTGAGTGGTTTTAAGCACTCCTTCCCAACTGAAATAAGGGCACTTTGAAAAATCTCCCATTTAGTATCTGTGGTCGCTGTTGCAGATATATCTTGTCTAGCCTTCTCTAGACATTCATTTACTGTCTCTTTGGCCTTATTGTAAACATGTTCTTCTCTTAGTCTTCCGGGATCTATGATTTTCTTTATTGTGGGCTTTTTTGTTATTTTTAGTTTTATTTTTAAGGACGAAACGACAGGATTGTTATCTCATGATATGTCAGCCCCTGGGTAGGTGAGGGTAGACTTAATGGCATTTCTGAATCTTTTGTTTACCACTACGTAGTCTATCTGATTTATTACAATCTTGTTTAAGCAATCAGCCGGAGACCTCCAGGTATATAGCCTACATTTAGGGAGTTTATAATAGGTATTAGCAATAATCATTTCTTGATTGATACAGAATTCCACTACAAGACTTGACCTCTTCCTCGCCCACTTTGGCATTAAAGTCTCCCATGATGATGTTTAATTCATGTTTTTTAGTAAGTTTTAGGACGGAATTAAGCTGGTCATAAAATTCTTCGACTTCGTTGTCATCTTTTTGGGCTGTTGGTGCATAAACTCGGATTATATTCATCTTTATATTAAAATTCAACGATAGGATCATAACGCTGTCAGTGTAGGGAACAAAATTGCTAACCGCGCTGTTGTATCTGTTGTCGACAATGATGCCAACACCCTGGCGGTGAGAGGGTTCGTTGTTGCCTGAATAACTACTGCCTGAATGTTGATTTTGAAAAGCCAGCTGCCGCTTTCCAGGTTTTCTTGCAGCCGCCCATTCTGGATCAGACGCTGCGGATTGTGGACTTTTCTCAGCTTCTATTCGTCACTTCTAGACGTTACCAACATGGGTGCCCCTACCAGTAGCTACGCTACTGCCGCTATCGCTTTCTGGACATTGAAGGTTACTGAGCCCTCTTACCACGACAAGGTTAAAGTCCCCAAGAGTGGAGTATAAATACCACTTTATATCAAATTTTTCCAAAACACATTGCTCTTATATTTCTATCATGAACTATAACAACAAAACTCCGAGCGTATAAAGCTTCAGACTTAGACGCTTTGCTCTAAAAATCAACTCTATACTAAAACCACTACTTTTGACATCAGTTAGTTTAAGTTACTTAAACAACCTGCTAAAATAATCAATGATATACATTTGCCATATAAATCATATAAACTTCATATTGACATTCACAAGAATTTTGAAAAGCCTTTTAAACAAATAAAGGAGAGGAAAGCCTCCGTCTTGTGAAACCAAATATTCCTATAGATATAAATTTGCTAAAGTATGAACTTTTTCTGTTGAAGTAAACTTAAGTAACGATCTGCTGTCAAATTTTCATTTCAATACAAAGGATCAATAATACGGTTTTTATTATCCCAGCCCAGGTATTAACCTTTTGAGGAAAATGAGACTGACTTTCCCAAGAACAGTATGAATTGTCATAGACCGAATATCGGCAATTGTCCCTGTCTACCTTGCTAAGGAGATAAGGTAAATGTAAATGTAATGTAAATGTAAATGCCTCATCTCAAAAAAAAATCATTTTAATAAAATCTTCATCATGATTGTACATTCCCATTAAGTTTTCGTAGAATTCTAGACTTTGTTAATTCATGGATTAATTTGATTATATAAGGAAGCAGTTCTTTATTTAATATAAGGGTTTTCCCCATAACACTAAGTACAATCTCTAAGAACTTTCCGTCATTGCGTACTATTTTGGGACGTCCTGTTCTGGGTAAATCTATACCAACTCCGTGAATTTATTCAATATGTAAAAATGCATGCAAATATTATCTAGAAATCGATATCACATCAACACTACATCTTATCTTAATATAACTGAAGATTAATACATTTATTTAAATACTGATACTTCAACTAGAATTCAAAATAGGGGCTTCAGCTGCTTTAGTGTACTTCTCATTGAATGTACTAGTATTGAAATTTTTAAACCTGTATTTTAGAAGCGTTGCTTTGTTCCTTTTGTAATATGCGGTGTTCCTCAGCCTACATGTTGAGTGCCTTTTTTTTCAATATTCAATAATTCGGAATTTGTAAGCAAATATTACGAGTTTCATTGCCGATTATGGGCAGGTTTCTCATAAATCTGATCCCAGAAAGTTAGTAATTTTTCTCTCTTCTGTTCCTTTTCAAACATTTCAAATGTTGTCTTCTATTGATTTCGGTGGCCCTTCCATTAAAATCTGCTGAATTTACTAAAAAAAGGCAAATAAATGAAGGTCATCTATCGCGTAAATGCAGACATAATCTTAATTTTTTTTTAAATCACGACGTTATAACGTACTACTGTAAATACTTTTAAGTACTGGCAAGGTGAGATTAAAATGTTGGTATTTAAAAACACTTCCGCGACCTATGTGTGTTCGACATCGAGATGTAGTAAAAGATACAAATAGAGAATACTATTTTACGAGATTTTACGACTATCGGCGAGGACAAAACTAGATACTATTGTATTTAAATGTGTTAGTGGGGATTCAGTTTTCGCAAGGCGGCTATATAAAGACACCCACTTTGTGTACGCAAAATATGAAAATTTTTATAATATACCATCAGGAGAGATCTCCTGATGATGCTAACATGGTTACTGAAACGCGCGACGAGTGCAACAATTGTGTTTCGGTATTGTGAATAAAACTCCGTTTTAGTGCATTTCGCCGAAGGTTCCAAACCCCAACATAGATGCGATATATATATGTTCTTTCCATCTCCGCTAATAACAACCAGGACTGGAAAATCGCTGGAGATTTGTAAACTGCATGCAGATTAAGATTGGAGGTGATTTTTTGATATTCTCCTGAAACAAATACCTGTATGCCGTCCTCGAAGTTTCTTATTGTAAACCATAAAGTCAATTGGTGGTTGACAACTTGACCAAACTTCCTTAATATTTGCATCATTGAATTGAGCCAATCCTAGAATGCATTTCTCAAGATGTGAATTTTCACAGTCGACTAAAAAAAGGTCCAGCAGGCGAAATAATTCTGGAATTAGAATAAAATCAGAATAAAAATCCATTTTTACTCCAATTCCAATTTTATTCACCATAGATGACTATCGCGTTTTTAATATATTGTAAACAACACTTTTTACTAACACGCTTTATTTCGCATATATTATTACAGCTACTCATATTTTTCACCTTAAACCTTAAACCTCAACAAGTACAAAAATTATTATCTAAAAATGGTTTTTTCTTCCATGATATCCTTCTTGTAGTTGTATATAACGTAGCTATTGGTCCCACCCATATTTAGCATATTGTAAAAATACATAAAGGTCAACGTCTTGTATCCTATTACAACTAATATTGGCATATATCATATCAAAAGTTAGTTGACTTGTAAAGTTCAATAATTGAAGGTTTTTTAGATAAAACCGATATTGAAAGTTGATTATGTGTAGATAATAGAAGAAGAACAATTTTGTTTGGTTTTGGGACATACGACACCAGCGTTAAAACTTGTTCAGAATAAAACATTGTAACAGTTCTGGGGAAATTTTCCTTTATTTCTTTCGTAATGGACCGACGATTGTTAATTTATAAGGATCACAGAGTAGAGCCTAGTTTTAACCAAATCTATGGATGTAAACCAATTATCCATAGTGCTGTTCCTATTGAATCCATGACCCGTTATAGTCAGTTCTTTGACGTAGTAGGTACCAAGAGATTCTCCATTAGTTACTGTTCCCCTGCCTAAATAAGGACAAGCATTGATCATATATTTAGAGCTGGAATCACAAACCATAGCTATATTGATGCCATACTTAGCTGGCTTATTCGGCATACACATTCTAGATGGGCAGCGTCCGCGAAACCCTAAAAGCTGTCCGTCTATCGTTAAGTATGTGCTAGGTTTGTAGTTTTGATTACAGTTCAATATAAATTGATTCCAAACGATCGTCAAACCGTAAGCTGTTTAGACGAAAATTGAAAGCGTTCTTCGCTCATGGTTGATCTGTAAATATTTCCAGATAGGTTTGGATCAAACATCTGACGAACTTTCAAGTGGTTATTTGCATGGAAGCTGAAAATATGAGTAAGAACATTCGCGCCATTAAATCTGCATTGGTAGTTTTTTTGAATCTTTTTTGTGTTCTGAGAAAATGTTCTTTTACGCACACCTTCTGGCAAGCGGGACACACTAAAGACATACCCACTAAAAACTCAGCAATGTTCCGACCTTTGCTTTAACGTTTAAGGCCGGATGGATGACTTCCGGGATTGGATTCTATTAAGTCCTGGTCTTCCTATGAAGTCGCATCGCTTGTGATTACTTAATCACGCTTTTCCTGGTTTGTTTGTTGTCTCTTGTGTGTTCACACAATTAGACTCCTAGGTCTATTGTGTTTAACCCATCTTCTGGATGATAGTCTATTATTTGCCGCAAGTCTTCATCGGCATGGTTCTCTGCTTTTTGGAATACGCGCCTAGCCTTTTCGACTATAAAGTCTTCTAATGGTTGTCACTGTCGGCCAGCTTGTAGGTCGGCATTTCTGACGAACGAAGGTGCGCCAGCATGTTCTCTGTTCTTGTTAGCAATTTAATGCAGGATTTCGCTGCGTATTCCCATGTTGTTGAACCATGCGTCAGTTGAAACCTAGCTATCGTCTTTATCATATCATAGTCTTCAGTGACATTTGGTTATGTCTCCCGATCAAGGGATTCAGCATAGCCATTGCTCTCTTCTTTTTGTCTCTTGTAACTTGGATGTGCATTTTCCATGTCAAGCCACGGTCCAGGTGCACTCCGATGTACTTGACTTGGTCGTTCCAAGGTATGTTGGTGTTGTTTATCCTTATATGTGGCCCTGCAGCCTTTTTCCTCTTATAGAAGATTACGGCTTGCGTTTTACATTTGTTGACCTTGATCTTCCAGTTTATCATCCAATTTATGATTTCGTCTGTGGCCCCTGTAGCATTGTCGTATTATTGTGGGTGAAATGTGTATCGTCAGCATACAATGATTATTTGGGCGACGTAGAATGATGGAATATCGTGCGTGTATATTGAGTACAGGGACGGCCCAAAGGCTGAGCACTGCGATACTCCTGCCTCAAGTGTTCTGGGTCTGAATGTTTTTCTTTGGTTTTGACGTGAAATCTTCTGTCTGTTAGGTAGCTCCTTATGATCTTGATAATCCGGGCAGAGTAGTCCCCTACTATCATCTTATAGTACAGCCCCCTCTCGCCTTGCCGCTGTTGAAGCCTTTTGTTATGTGTTCTACTGCTTTTAGCAGCAGTAACTCTGATGAATGTCCCGTCCTGAATCCGTACTGGAACAGAGGATTGTGTCAAGTTCAATTGATTAATTGTTTAGTCTCTTCAGGATCGCTCGCTCAACCACCTTGCCCACAACTGAGAGGAGACTACTAGGTCTGTAATTTGCAGGATTGGTCTATCCTTACCTGGTTTAGATATTACTATCACTTCAGCCTCCTCCAATCTGCCAGGAAAGTGGCCATGTATCATCATTGCATTAATGGTGTTGACTGTAGCTGTTATTTCTTTTCTCGGTAGCTTCTTGAGCATTATATGGCTGATCTTATCAGCTCCTGGTGTCTTTTTCTGTGTCAACTGCTGATTTTTATAGCTTTTTACTTTGAGAACTATCATTTAATTTGTATAGCGAACAATCGTGTCAATTAGTTCATCATCAAAAAATAATTTATAAATATCAATTTCCTTTTCAGCGTTTTTACATTTACAGGTTGGACTAGCTCTAATATGAACAATATTTTTTGATGATGTTCTTCCTACGCGGCTTCTTGAAACAGAACTTCATCTATGTCCATTTTTGCCCTTCAATGAAATTCTTGGTGGTACAATGTTATATGGATTGGTGTTCATTAGTTTACTCAAAGGCGCATCGTCATCGCTTTCAATATTTGAATTGGCGTCCTCCTCCTGCAAGTCATTAGAATTTTGTACCTCTGATCCATTCGCTTCGGCATCTCGCATTTCTTCACCTACTGTACTATTTATCATTTGAATATCTCCAACTTGCAAAACATCAAGTAGTTCATCTTCATTTTCACTACCTGTTTTTCGACGTATTCTTTTTCACAATGGTCTTCATCTTCACTCCCCGAATCTCCATGGTTATTACCGGTAAATCATCCTTGCGTCTTCGTATAAAAGCTGTACAAGTTCAGTATCTGTTAATAATTTTTTCCGACTAACCGATGCTATTTCTCACAAATACTACCTAAAAATCTTTAAAAAAAAAACAGTTTAGCATAGAACAAATAATTTACAGCAACAATTATAAAATTTGATATGACGAAGGGACTGAATCTTCAAAGATCCTTTCTTTAGACGAATTGACACTATTAAGGGAAGAAAATAAATTCAACCGAATGCTAAAGAGCCGATTTTCTAAAAGTGACAAAGAATCCTTCCCGAACATATGTAAAATCAAACCAATTCTAGGACGCATTTCTCAAGATGTTGCGAAATTTTCACCGTCTAACAAAAAAAAATAACTGTAAGGGGAAATAATTCTGAAGTTGGAATAAAAATCAATTTATACTTCAATCCCAATTTTATTAATTTTCCGCTGGCAGTCTCTGCTTTCACCTTCCTCCTGATGCAACTATGTACTTACAACTTATTTCTTCTCTCATACTTTTTGGCACTACTAGGATGTTTTGTAGGCCTTTTGTACCAGTGTTTACTGTGCATAGAGTATTGTCTATTACTCTAAAGTGTTTTGCTCTGCGTCTGGTTGCTATATTTATGTCAGGGTCATCCGGGTTTAGTATGGCATGTTTTAGTTGTTTTATTTCTGGATCTTTTTCCTGTAAAACGTTTATTTGTTCTGTTTTCAGGGCGAATGTTGGTAATTCGTCCAGTTTCTTTTCATTTTGTTGTTCTGCAGGAAATACTGGATTTCGAGACATACAATCGACATATTTGAGTGCTTTGTCGTTCTTGTATTGTATAATCGTAATCTGCTAGTTTTAGTGCACTGGCTAGACATCGTTTGTTATCTTTTACTGAGTGCATTCAACATAGCGCATGATGGTCTGATACGATTATTATTCATTGTCCATATACCAGATGTCTAAGGTATCCCATTGCCCACACTACACCCAGTAATTCTAACTCACTTATAGATGTGCCGTTTTGGTCTCATTTTCTTGTAGTAGAATGGCCCCAATCCCGCTTGTTGATGCATCTGTTCGTAGGATCTTTCATTTTTCTGGATTAAAGTGATGTAGTACTGGAGCTGATATAAGTTTATCCTTTAATGTTTAGAATGCTTCCTCTTGTTCTGGTCCCCATAGAAACTTTGTCGATTTTCTGGTTAATCTATGTAGAGGGCCTGTGATTGTTGCAAAGTTATTAATAAACTTTCTATTGAAATATGAAACTTTGCACGTCCTAGACTTTCTTGGGTGCTGGAAAGTTTTTACACAAAATATTTTATTATCATTTGGGATAATGCCATCCTCACTGACTTTAAATCCCAGAATTTCATTTTAACGATATAGGGGTCTTGATAACGTTGGGACCCAACGTTTAGAGGATGATGGAATACCAAAATGCCTTCTACTAAACTACTAAATAAATATTACCCTGTCTTAAGTTTGAACTTGAACTTGGAAAATATTATGTAAACGTTAAAGGCAAATTATAAACAACGTGAGCAGTCAACGCGAGCGATTATGAACCTTAAACGTGTAACGATCAGCACATTTTATTATATAAATACGCTAGCGAACCGTCAGTTCGGCAGACTTTTCGTCTCACCTAATAACCAGTTCCCGAGAGAGCGCATGTTCGCTGGGTCCTAGCCTATCCTTTTTCCTAACTCAAACCTGAGTCTTGCAGGCACATGTTCGTGAACTCAGGGGTTGCCTACCCACAGTAGTAAAAGTCGATTCTATAATAAATTTGTCAAAGTTCTTGGAAAGATCGTTGTCAAAGTAGTATCTGTCAAGTAGTTCAAGTGCAGTATGAACTCTGAGTGTACCTAATACAAAACCAACCATAAATGGAACACAACGCAACTCTTAAGAAAAACTATATTTATAAAACACTGACCAAAGTCCTATAAACAATTATTCAAAAATAAACTTCAATCGAGAGAACATGCGCACCTTAGTAATCGAGTATAATATGATCTTATTAAGTTTCTGATTAATAAACATTCTAAATGTTTTCACGTTCAGTCTTTGATCAATAGACGTAGTTATTGTTTTTAACTAAGGTGTTTTCTTTATCATCTCTTCTCACCTGACGTAGCTCGATCCTGCTATATTCCGGTACGCTAACCAAGGCGTAGCGTCACGTAAAAACTACTGGTGACAATATCATATGAGGTAGACTATTCTATTCTATATGAAGGAACTGGACCTTCAGAGGCCCTTTCTTCAGACGAATTGACATTATCAAGGGAAGAAAGTAAATTCAACCTATTGTTAAAGAGACAATTTTCTAAAAGTGACAAACGATCCTTCTCAAACGTATGTCAAATCGAATCAATTCTAGGATGAATTTCTCAAGATATGATGAAATTTTCACTGTCGAATAAAAAAAACCAATCTACTGTAAAGGCAAATAATTCTGAAGTTAGAATAAAAATCAATTTTTACTCAAATCCCAATTTTATTAACTTTCTATTGACAGTCTCTGCTTTCATCTTCCACGTGACATTAGTCGGAAATTTTCACAGCTTTCATTAATTACTCTACTTCATACTTCATTTCCCACTTTCCACAGAAAAAATAACTCAAAACCATGAAAAATAAAAATAATACCCATAAAAAGACCGATGTGTATATAATTATACAAGTTCCTGCAAAACAATGACATATCTAGAAATTCACACTTTTTGTAATAAATGAAACGGTTCATTTTTATGTGCAAGAATTCGATGACTGTAATGCAATTGACACAATGAATATTTTTAACATACATTAGGCTCCTCGAAATATAGAGAAAAAATCCTCTAAACTTGCAATTGCAGGTACTTCATTTTCGTTGAAAATGAGGATAAGGTAGGAATGTAAATTTTCGCGAATACTTTACATTGAGGTTGGGTCTTTGTAGTAAAATTGTTTTTCGTGAAATTCAAATTAAATTAGATCTGTGCAAAAACTCCCTAAATGTTCATATTCAAGTCCTTTCCAAAAACAGTAACTTCATTTTCGTTTCAAGTTGTGCCGGGTATAGGATCATAATTTTTTGCAAACACCTGGCCCTGCTTTCTAGTTAAGTTAGAACTATGCGAAAACTCCCTCAATTTGCAAATACACGACCTTCATTTTCGTTCAAGGTTGGGATAGGGCAGGATCGCAATTTTTTGCGAGCGCTTGGCGTTAAGCCAGCACCTGTTAACTATATAATCACTCTCTGAAAATTGATTTGTTTAAAACGGTATTTTATTGTTGTTTTCATCAATAGATAATGAGATCCGAAAGGAGAAACAGATGGTAAAATAATTTAGTTACGAAAAACATTTTCATTATGCAAAATTTGTCATACATTTTTAATATAAAATCATATCAAAAAGTTGAGAGTTTATTTAGATTGCCACTCTTAATCTTATCAACTTATCATAAAGGTTGATAAGATTCGAGAAATGCATGCGTGATTTTCACGATACTTAGGACCGAATATCGAAAAGTTCAGAACTTGAAATTATTATTATTATATCTTGATTTGTCGTCAATTGCAATGCATTTCAAAAAACTATGAGTTCATTCATAAAAAAAGATTGTTAATCGTGCGGAACAAGCCCGCAACTGCAATATTAAAAAGCTATTTTCTTTTTTGAATAATTACTTAAGTTGCTTTGGGTGGACATGGACAAAGATTTTAAGAATGAATATTAAGTGTTTGTTTTCAGTCAACACTCATAAATAGAAAAATACTACATTTTAATAACAATCTCAATTAGCGTGCGTAGGAACAAGGTAGATGCCGTAGGCGAGTACGCATAAATTGTCACTATTTTTACTGCAATTAATAACTTTACTTTTGCAGCCAGCGGTATTTTTAAACCTATAAATCCTTGTATAATTATGTTTAACTAGGAATATTTTTAAATTTACTGGAGCTGGATTTGCATTAGGTTCATTATTGCAATTTTGTTTAATTAAATAATAAAGCCCACGTATGCTGTACACAAAGATATTTTGTGTATATACATAACTTTAATTTACTTTGCTTATTATTTTTCCAAAATAATTCCTACATATTTATCTAATATAGGTTTCCTCGAAAGATAAGTAAAAATGCATGCAAATATTATGTAGAAATCGACTTTATCATACATCTTTTCTTAAAATAACTGAAGATTAATACATTTAATTAAATTAAGCTTATTTACTGTTTCTTTTTGTTCTTTTATTTTGCTTCCGGCTTCCTACCCTGACTTCTAATTTGTTAGAAATATCATAAGCTTGCTATAACAAAAATCTGCTGCTAATATTTTGTTTCTTTACTACAACAAGAGAGCTTTATTCGCTAATTGCTCATTCAGCTGGTCCATACGCCTAACTCACTCAGCCGTTTATAGTTTTATTCTTTTTAAAAGCGTGTGTTAAAGCTTATGGCATCGGATAATAAAATTTAGAAAAAATACCCTGTGAAAAAGGTGAAAAAAACGTAAAAAAATTAGAATGAGATTTTTTGAGTACTGATTGTTAATATTATGCTAAGAAATTTATGGAATGTCACTTAAGCTGACCTATTTATGTCACAGGTGGTAATTAATGTTCAAATTACAATTATATTAATTGCTATGATAAATAAGTTTCATCTTGACACTCTAACACTAGAAATTACAATAATCAAGTATCAATTATACGTTTTAGGCCTGGTACTCACTGCGATTAAACTTCAAATCAAAAAGTAGCACTAGTTATGGTACTTCAGCAAGTCTCTAATCAATAACATTATTAATTATTATACAAAAATCTCAATAAATTACCTCGATACTATAAAATATGTAGCAATTTATATGTTAAAATTAGGGAATGTATATCCACTAAACTACGCTTAGCTTATTCGCTTGGCAGCTGGAATATAGGAGACTTCTAAAATGTCTTCAAAATGCTAAACTGAAAAAGATTTTTTGAATAAAATAAATAGAAATAAATATAGCCGTACCACGTAAAGAGAGTTGAGCTCAATTCGCCGATATCAAGGCGAAACGTTCAATAATAAGGTTTAAATAGTTTTAATTAATTTTCCGTCATGGGTTTGACAAGCAGATACAATAAACTTAGCAGAGAATGAAAGCGATAAAATGTTGACAGGGCTTTAGAGGACTGTCTTTTACAAAAAATAACACTACATAAAGTTAGAGAACTAAACCTCAGTATCTCTTGAAGTAATATTTCAGAATATACTTCTCGGTAATTGTCTTTAGAGTTCTCACTAGGAAAATTTAAAATATTAGCACGATAGAGCAAGAACTTAATTATGGATACAGGTAGGGCTAACACTTAATAATTTAAATAGATCCTACGAGGACTCGCCGATATCTTCAGCCTTCCGTATGTGAAAAGCTACTGGACTGGACTCCATTGTAGATTGACGAGCTAAGTGAACCTCTCAGCTGGCAAGATCACTCTTTCCACAAAACTCTCGGCCTGGCCCACTTCGGATAAGACAGCGGGGCTCCTGCTCAAGAAAGGAATTCTAAAGAATAAACGGGCATCAGTTCCTCGGAAAGACCCTGGTGAAATGACAAACCATTTTTTTAGCCATCTACTAAAAAGCACATGGGTCGAACCTACCTTTTAAAATAAAAGGGCTATCACACCGCTTTGCACACGGTGTTTCACAACAGCATAGTCGGTACTCAAACAAAAGACACGCGTTACTACACTTTGCAATATTAACAAAAAAAGCTATCTTGCAATCATCTACCAGCAGTTGAAAACTTAATCGTCATAAGGCACCTTCGTGGACGGAAGTCCAAACGAGAAGAACCTTCAACTATAACTTCCATCGATATATCCTATTTTCATGCACACCTTCGGAAGGCGCTTGCTGTCAAACGGGTCGGAGCACTGAAATCCACTCGTAATAGTAATGTTGTGACAATCGATACCACCAGTTAACGGATACCCAGAGAAAATCGCGATATAATATTCAGATACAATTACAACGTTACAAGCGTTGTAATATCATTGCCAACAGTTTCATAGATTCTTCGTCGTCGTCGTCGTCGTCGTCGTCGTCGTCGTCTTCGTCGTCGTCGTCGTCTTCATCTTCTTCTTCTTCTTAATCTTCTTCTTCTTCTTCTTCTTCTTCTTCTTCTTCTTCTTTCTCAACCCGTATTCTTCTATTCCTGGACGTAGGTCTATTCCATATATTTCCACTCTTTCCTGTTATTTTCGGTCCTCATCCACTGCCTATCAACTTTGGTTCGTATGTCATCTACCCATCTTTTCGGTGGTCGTCCCACCCTTCTTTTTATTACTCTAGTCTCCACTCTATTAGTTTCTTAATCCATTTGTCTTCAGCTTATCTAGTTGCATGCCCTGCTGAATGCCACTTCATCCTTGTTATCTATTCTACGATGTGCTTAACCTTCGTTCTTCCCCAGGTCTCATCATTTCTTATTCTATCTCTCAATGAAGTAACAAGCATAATTTGTTCCATTGATTTAGGCGTCGCGCTACGTTTGTTGATATTTTTCCTTGTCACTGGTGTAATCTGCATTTCATAGGTGTTAACAGGCAGGGTACATTTGTTATAGGCCATAATAATTCAGTGTGCCAAAAGCTCTGGCTTTCTTTGCCCTATTTAATTATGTGTCCCAGATATGTATACTCCTCTATATTTTTATGGGATGGTTTTCAAGTAAGGATATATCATCTCTCAACGTTTTCAGGATTTATTAATTTGTTTTTTATGTAGTTCATTTTTGCACTTATTTTTGTTCAGGCTTCATTGAGTCGTTGCAACATATCGTTTAAGTCCCTGTTGTTGTCTACAATTAAAGTGGTGTCATCTGCAAATTTTAAGTTATTAAGATAGGTACCATCGATGTTAATGCCTTTGTTATCTCATTCTAGGTTTTTGAAAACATCTTCTAGTGTGAGATTGAAGAGTTTAGGTGATATGAAATCTAGAATCAAACCTTTCATTTCTAGAGAACGTAATACAGCTTCTCTCTCTCTACGAAGTGAGAGGCTCTTTGGAAGTCGATGAAGGCCAAATATATTGGAACGTTGTATTCTGTGCACTTTTCTATCAAGGTTCTGGCACCAAATTCTCTTCTGAAGCCGGCTTGTTCCACAGATTGGTAGAAATTCAGTTTTTCTTTCAATCAGGTATTATTTTTGTCTAGAATTTTCAAATATGGGTTCATAAGTCTCGAAGTTGACATCGTCACAATTTCTAAAGAGAAAAATGACTTCAGAGTTCCGTTTTCTAAATATTTTCTACTGAGCTTTAACATTTTTGTGGTGATTTTATCTTCTCCCGGATATTTTTTGTTCTTCATCTGACTTAGCGCTATTCTGACTCTATATCATATCTATTAGTTTTTCTGACCTAACGATTTAAACTTCTATGGCTTGGCTAATGTCTTTTTTGTTTTGTACTATTAGGTTAGTTTGGGTTAGGCATGAAGTGTTCAAATATTTTAGGACGAAACGTCACGGGGGTATTATATCTAACATTTATATTACAGTCAGTACCATTCCGTAATACCTAGCTTGCGCGTAACTGTCCTATTGCCAATCGGGGTTAAAATCCCTAGCAAAAGGAAAAAGTGACGGTGGCGCGCAAATGACCCATACCCGACCATACATGGGAGTTTCGAGTATTATTTATGACGTCACGGGTGAATGTTGCTTTATCGGTAAAAAGTATATGCGGTACAAGACGATGATTATTATTTATCCACTCACAAAACTCCATACGCTTGACGTAGTCTTATATTTTTGTTATTGCTGTTTGACTTTTTTGAGACGAGTGGGTCGCCGTAGCAACATCTGTCAAATAATTTCACATGACGTCACTTATATTCTCGATTTCACACGATGCGACCCGACGTTGGCCGAATGTATAGAATTACTCATGTCTTTACGATCGAGTGAATTGCTTTCAGCAGGTTAGTGGAATAGTGGTTAGCGTTTGCTTGTTACATGCCGTCGGGGGCAAGACATGTTTTCTTCATTTTATTTATGGTTATTTTGTTTCTCTTTTCCAAATTTGGATTAGTTTTGTTTGAGTGCGCCAGGGAGCGAGAGAAGCGGGTGAAGGGACATTCGTGAAGTTAATAGTACTATTTTAAATTGTCGCCCTCCCTTGATACTTACCCCCTGCTAAAGGGAGGTTTATATTTTTCGCGTATGAGTATGTTCCTTAACGGCTTAACCGATTTTAATGATTAAAGTCTCGTCAAAGATTAGCTTGGCACGTGTTATGTAGTCTATATTCTAAACTAGTAATTTTATTCACGAAAAATGAACACTCAGTCTAAAGTTTGAACTTGATACATGATCTTGAAAGATAAAATATTATACTTATTATCTAAACATGTTTTTAAAACAATCAGTAAACTTTCAACAAATTTTAATATAAAAGAACGTGCAAACCGAGTAAGCGACAACTTGGTCATCCAGTTAGTCGTACCTCAAAGGCAAACATGAACAACAAAAAGTAAAGCGAACCTAAATCAAAATGAAACTAAATTAAGCAGACAATAATAAATTAAAAGAATTAACTCCCTTAAAATCTAACACTAAACTAAAAGTACTCCCGGATGGAAACAACAAATTGCCTCGAGAGAGAATCCTCTTTTATACCTGGTGGAGATCGCCGTTCTGATCCCTAACCCCGGAAGCATTTCAGATATTTATATACAGTTTGACACGTGGTGGAGGTTGCCGTTCTGATCTCCGTACGTAGGACTGAGGACCGTGGACTCATCAGGATTTATCCAGCCAGGACCCTGTTCCACCGGAAAAATAATACTTGTCAATCTTTAGTAAATCTTTGTTCGCTAAGCCGCCGCCCGTAGGGCCCATAGGATCATTTTTGAAGCATCAATTATTGCCTTTTTAAGAAAATATAATATTCGTCATAAATCCGAGAGAAGTCTTTAAATCTTGTCTCTGTGTTGGTTAACGAAGTATTTTGCAGTACCTACCAGTTCTTTCTGAGATTCAAAGTTGCTTGTGTGATTCATTGGGAAACAGTGCCGATCCATCTTCTGGACATTTTGGGCGAAAGCAGTACCTAGTAAATACATTCATAGAAATACATTTATAACCGAACTAGAACTGTTAGGCGCTGTATGGGCTGTAAGTCACCTAAGACACTTGATATATGGTAAACCAGTAAAGATCGTATCTTATCACCACGCTCTTTGCTGGATGAAAAAGTTCAAGGACACTCATAAGATGGACCCATAGACCAAGGCACCACCAGCCGATATCGCCATAATGAAGAAGTAAATTTTCAGCAATTTTAATTTTAAAACACAAGTATCATATCTTAGATAATAGAAAAAATCAAAAATTATGTACGGAACGATATGACTATTCGAATATTGAGGACCACTCGTTAATATTTAAGGAGGTTCCCCTCTTTTAGACATACTCATTAAAAATGAGTTTTTGATCGTCTCTACTATAACAGAGTTTTTTTGACAGTCGCTAACAAATCTTTATTCATTAGGGAGATTCTTTTCTTTTTAAACTCTTTAACCGTAAAGGATTTAGTAAAAACTATTAATTTTTTAAAGCATTATTACGTACTTTTTTGGAGACGTCCGGAACTGAGGATAAATATGAAAAAATAATGAAGTACATGCTACTAATGTATAAAATAAGATGTTTCTTAGAGAATAAAAATCAGTTATAGAGAAAAGAGAAAAAAAAAGATGTTTTTGCATTGGGGACCAATGCAAGAAGGAGGAGGGCATGTGTAAACTAGTAATCTTATTCACGAAAAAAGAACTCTCAGTCAGTTTGAACTTGATACTTGATCTTGAAAGACAAAACATTATACTTATTATCTAAACATGTTTTAAAAACAAACAATCAGTAAAGTTTCAACACATTTTAGTATAAAAGAACGTGCAAACCGAGTAAACGACAACTTGGTCATCCAGTTAGTTGTACCTCAAAGGCAAACGCTTTCTGGTAATAGGTTTAAACCTGCCTAAGTTACGTCAGTGAAAAAATAAAAAGTAAAATGAATCTAAATCATAGTGAAACTAAATTAAGCATACCAATATAAATTAAACGAATTAACTCTCTTAAAATCCAACATAAACATAAAAGTGCATAAATCAATTTATACTAAACCTGGGCATCAATATACGTACATTTGTTTCGAAGTTAGCGAGTCATTCTATATATCACCATCTGAGCTACTCAACCTGAAAGAGCAAAGAGGATCGCCGCAAGCAATATACTCTGCGACATGTAATGGGAAGCGCCCAAAATCCTCTTTGACAATATAAAAACAAAATAATACAAATCCAAATGTTCCATTACCCTATAAGTGTTTATCTATACCTAACGGCGTTAGGTCAGGCGATCTTGGAAGCCAACTAACAGAACCCCCGCGACCAATCCAAACCCCTCTGGTCCAAATATTGCTTGACCCGACGATCGAAATGGGCAGGCGCTCCGTCGTGTTAATAATACATTTGCATTCTGATGTTTAAAGAAATCTCCTCCAGCAATAATTCTTGTAAATCATTTTCTAAAAAAATTAAGTAGTGATCCCCTGTAAGACGATTATCTAAAGGAAAAGGTACAATTAAATTATTATCGATCATGCCACACCAGACGTTTACCAAATCCTGTTTTGAAAATTACTTTCGACTATTACGTGGGGATTTCCTTCTCACCATATGAGTGTTGGTCACTTGCGCGCCGCGGTCAGAAAAATATGAAGGTAGTTTTAATTTCACAGGACAGTTGCGCGCCAGCTACCTATTGGGTATGGGAAAGTTGCGCGCCGGTACTTATACGTAAACAGCAGACGCCATAGGGCGACTGTAATATAAATGTAGTTGCTTTTCATACGTTGGGTTAGTTATGGTTAGTTTTTGTTGGTTGCGTCCCCGAAGCGAGCGGAGGGCCAGCCATGAAGTATTCAAATATTTGACGACGAAACGTAACGGGGGTATTATATCTAACATTTATATTACAGTCGGTACCATTCCGTAATCTATAGCTTGCGCGTAACTGTCCTATTGCCAATCGGGGTAATAAATCCCTAGCAAAAGGTAGAAGTGACGGGCAGCGGCGCGCAAATGACCCATACCCGACCATACATGGGAGTTTCGAGTATTATTTATCCCATCATGGATGAATGTTGCTTCATCGGTAAAAAGTATATGCGGTACAAGACGACGATTATTATTTATCCACTTTACATGGTACGGATATAAGCCTTGCTCGTGAAGCGTTTGTAGCACTTGAAAGCGTTCCAGTCTCACACAGTTTATTGAAAACTCTGATAAAGGCCTTTCTGGTCGGTGTTCTCTGACGTGGGAATCGTCGACGATATTATTCAACAGCCGCTGTTGGATTCCCATTACAAAAACCATATTGGCATATTCAAGATTTGCATAAATGTATGGGATTTTATAAGGTTTAAATCAATGTCACATTTTATACTGACACTAACAGAACAGTGACAGCACAAAAAAGTATTACTTAAAATTACGAAACGTAAGTCCATTTATTACAGGGGAGCTATAATTTAAGGGGCTGGTTCAAAGATGAGGTATACAAAGTAAAAGTCGATAATCGGGATGCATTAATTAGACGCTTCGAAATGCTGCACTCAATATTAAAGAAAGACATTAATCAATCAGAAGAGCAATATTGTTTCCAATAGAATACTTACGTTATGTTAGCAAGCGATCGTTTTTAGTTAAATAGTCAATTTAATATAAAGATGGAAAAATAGTGGCTGGTGTCGTTTTGAAAATGTATATTAAACTAAATTTCTAAAAATTTAAGTACATTAGAGTGCACACAACTCCTTGAGAACATCTGCTGTATCACAAAATTATATGTTTTCAGAAAATTATTTGACGATATTCACGGCTTGAAGTGGAAAAGGTATTAGAGGTTACTAAATCGTAAATTTAAAAAGGGATTATAAGATACATTAAAACCTGTAATAAATAGTACCAGAGATTTAGGAACACGTCCACTAGTTGTAATAAGTAACGGGGTATTATGTAACTAAAAAATAATATTTTGGCCACGCAAAAAAGTGGCGGCATATTAGCGGAGGTAGTGCCTCCACTGTACAGAATTAATATTGAAGAAAGGCATCAATCAATCAGAAGAGCAACGCGAGCCTTTCTTAAAGGAAGCAGGAAATATTTAGAAGTCAACGGCGGTATTTTTAAACATTTACTAAACCAGCGAATTATTTAAAACAATGATAATGCTTTGAAATTTTCGATTAACAACATATGAGTTTTTTCTTATTATTTTGACGTATAGATTATACCCCTAGTTTGGCCCATTCCTCCTGACTTTTGGAATTTTTGGTGATTAGAGGCTGTTTCTGGTGGGTTTTATGGCAGATTTTGTACAGTTTTTGTGATAAGTACATAAGAAGATTTATTTGCCTAATCGCATTTAAAACGAAGATGGTAAAATTGGCCAAGATCGTAAAAATTAAATATTTTTCAACCGATAAGCAGCGGTCAATTGTATGAAAGATTTCAAGGTAAAATTTTGCTTTAAGCATCGATGTTGCGGCATGCAATTTCAAAATATAGAACACAAAAAAAAACTGATAAAAGCCACAAATCCATTGCAAGTTGATCATCCTGAAGACACTACCTAACCTATACACTCACAGGCAAAATCAAATTTTCGGTGATTTTCAATCGCAAATTACTTTCAGGGTTGACGATTTGAATCAATTTTGAAGAATATTGTAGATAAATTAATGGAGAGTCGCTCACATGTTAAAAGTTTACTAAAAAATAGAAGTACGTTTATAATATACAGATTTGAACAGAAGAATGTTTTTTTACCTTAAGTTTAAGACAATATGTGGAGTGGCAAAACAACCACATATATTCTTTAAGATTTTCGTCTTTATTTTTAAGGAACATATGGATTTATAAAAAAAAATATTGCAATTTTAAATATTTCTTCTGTACGAAAAAGTAAGGTCCAATACTTGGAACATATCATTTACGGCTTTCAAAAGCTTTCAAATTGTTTTTTGAAAATGAATGTGCGTTATTTGTGAGGTGTCTTCTTACTTTTTAAAATGGATATGTCTCCGACTGATGTTGACAGAGCCATTGCTTTAATTCAGGATGGATTATTACTTGGCAAGAGCTGTAAACGTCACAAGAAGTAAAGTACAAAGAGTTGTAAATTGGTTTAATCAGCATGGCGAGTACAGTAAATGTGCGAATGAACTATTTCATGCTAATGCATGATAACGCTCGACATGTTGCGAGAGTTGTTGTCTGGGACACATTGGGCAGAAAAGTACGGTCTCCAGACAATTTATAGGAGCTTAGTCAAGTACTCATTGAATAATGGCAGCAAATTGATCAAGATCATTGTATACGGAACCATATTGGTGGGATGCCAAGGCGTATGTAGTCAAAGAAGTTTGTACGGTTTCTTAAAAAAAAGAAGTATGGGATAATTTAATGAAACTGTGACTGTCTTCCTCCATAGCAACCTTAGTTTTCGTACAGAAAAATTATTGAAATATGCAATGTTTCTTTGAAATACCCTTATTTTCCACAGGGTAGTGGAGTAAAGATATCGAGGTGAACCAAAAACGGAAATATTAAGAATAGATGTGACTTGGTAATTAAAACTTAATTTAGAACAATTTACTGTTTCGCCACTCCACAGAGTGTCTTAAACTTATGGTAAAAACATAATTTTTTTTTAAACTGGTATATTATAAACTAATAATATATCGGCAATATTCTTCAAAATTCATTTAAATCCGACATCATCAACTAAAAAAGTTATCTAATATATGTCATGTGTTTTTTCAAAACTCGGTCATCTTCTTGTACATTGGTCCGCTCTAAGTAAACTGTTTTTATTTCTTCTACATTCATTTCTCTTTCTATCACATATTGAGATAATACATCTTCCTGAGTGTTATAAAATATATGTTTTAGATTTCGTAATTATTTTTAAGCTGTTCATTTCAATCGTATTATTTAGATACTCCTTTTAATTTTCGTTGTTTATAATTTACTTTTGTTTATTAAAGGCTTTTTATTACCTGCGAGCATATTACTTTTTTGACAAATTCAGTTTTGGTCGCATGACTTTTTTCTTCCTCTACTCTTTGTATTTCTATTCCTCAATGTAACCTCTCTGTCATCGTTTAAATCTTTAATATTCTAAGAGTGATGGCGAAATTGAGTTATTTTGTTTAATGCCCCAACTTTGACTGATGCTGTCGTCTCGCTTCCTACAAATGCCCACTTTTATATTCGTATATCTGCTGATTAGCACCGGCGAAATACCAATGTTCGACGGAGTTGAAAGCCTTTTTGAAATCAACAAATACAGAACAAACAATGATTAAATCTTGCTGCGTGTCATATAAAAATGGTAAATGTATTTATGGTTTCAAGTTATATAACCCATTAATAGTTGATACAAAAAGCTTGATTGATACGATTAGAGTTTGAAACCACAATATATCTTGCTCAGACAATACGTTTTTGATTAAAGCCATATATCCATATGATTCATAAGCAGTGTTCAGTTCAAATAGCGTATTGAAATTGGTTTACGGTTGAGAGGGCATCTAGACTTTGCAGACTAGTGGAACGACGAGGTACGTCGTGCCGCTGAACTGCTTTTCTGCTATCTTATGCAATCCTTCGCGAATCGACCGTACGAACCTTTAGACCAAGATTTTATGGTAGGAAATTGAAAGGAGTAAATATAATAGATTATTTTTAGTTCAAGCAATCTTATAGTATTTAAATGATTCTGAGCTTGGTTAGAGCCCTCTAAAGTTGCGTTCTTGGAGAAACTAATAACATTCAAAATATGCGTAGGGCATACACTCTAGTTTGGGTTTTTTTTTTAGTAGTTTGAAACTCATCATACAGGAAGGAATAATTTGGAAACATCGATTCATATGTAATTTTCAGTGTTTTTTGAAGTAGGGAGGAACCTAACTTGGTTATCAATTGAAGAGTTTTAATATAATGTAATTAAAGTAATACAGTAGTTCCAGGGCTGTTGAGGCTGTAAACAGCTTGAAATTCATATGCTGTCTCTATAGCCTTCCAAGCAAGTTGCTGCCTCGCAATAGAGCCTACAAAAGTTTTTTTACAACACTACCTACCACTTTTAATTCAATCCAGGTCGACCACGCCAATTCAGAAATAATCGTTCTGCCCACAACACCAACTGGCATCATAAAGAGACCGACGATGAAGGTAGAGAAGCTGACGCATTTGCCATCAGCTGCAAGCTTATTCAACTCGTAGACGAACCAACTAGAATCTTGAAAAGGGCGAATTTGCCGACCTCCTGTGTCTTTTTCTAACCACAAATCCTGACCAGTACATCAGCTGGTCCGCCACTAGACACTTCCGATCACAAACTTATTACAACGGTTTGTGAACTGTCACTCCTACAGAAGGATCCACTATTGCCTTGTATTGCATTATATTTGTGCAAACTGAGACGATCTAAGAGAGTTCCACCAAGATTTTCCTTGGCTCGACGTCTGCTTTGACATTGACGACCCGTCAGTCTGCTGCGAAGAAATTACGCAACTAATCTTTTCAGGAATGGAAGCATACATCCCAAATTCCATCAAGTTCCCGTCAAAAGGAAAGCCCTGGATTGCAAGAGAATATTGTTCATATAAGTAAGAAACCAATAACCTTTCTCGGTTGGTTTTTGTCGAGGAATGGGAAAGGGTGATTTAATTGATAATCATGCTATACCAAGCAAACCGAGAAACACTATCAATAATGTATTTAAACATTTCAATTATCATATGTATATATTTACTCCTTCTTACTAAATACTATGTATGGCATGAATATTCTTCAACAGGCTGAGAAAACAGAAGACATTAAATTGCAGCTTAATTTTATATAGTAATGTGAATTTAATCTATAGAAATATTGCTTATTGCTTTACTTTGTCTGGACAGGGACGAATATCAGATTCTATTCTGGTGAAATTAAATAAGTGGACCACTGACGAGAGCAAGGAGGAATATAACGAGCAGATCAAAAACAAGCTTCTCAACTGAGTTGCCAAAGCTGTCAATCAGGGTTTCTCAAAGAGGTCAAACCCACCACTGACCAAAGTTGATGGCTCAATAGTGGAAACGGCCAAAGAAAGGGCTAACATTCTATGGCTTTTCAATTTTTTAAGGGATCGGAGCATCCGAGTTGGTATTGATGGACATCTCTCGAAGCAGTTTAAAATCAGTGCCGCAGTTCTTTAAAGGTGTATATTATCCCTCACGCCGTTTCTGCTCTATCTCAACGATATTTTTGACAGGGCAAACAATTCTATTTACAGCTTTGCAGATGACCGCACTTGTATATCCTCATTCATGTCGCGGACTCCAATGATCGCTGCTCGTTTCCAACGAGAGCGGTAAAATCAGATTGCTGCCATCAATGAGGATATGAATGCCATCATCGAATGGGGCGAGAAAAACAATGTCCAGTTAAAGGCAAGAAAAACTCAAGCAGTTGTCTTCTCAAAAAAAAACAAACACGGCTGGGCCTGACTTATCAATGACAGGGCAAACACTGACTGGTATCATTCATAAGCTTGCTGGGCATCAACATTGAAAACAACATGTCTTGGCATAATCACGATACCAAAATCGTCAAGGCAGCAGCACACAAGCTAGGAGCACTCTATAGAGCAAAAAAGTTGTATACACTTAATCAGCTCTTACTGCTCTGTAAGGTCCAGATAAGACCATATCTGGAATACCCATGTGTGGTGCTCGGCACCCAAACATTTGCTTAAAATACTGGACTCCATAAAAAGTAGAGCAGTCCGTCTTGTGGATGACCCAGAGTTGACCTAAGACCCTGATAGCCTTGAACATCGAAGAAAAGTGTCGGACCTACTGCATTACTATCAATACAACTAAGGACGGTGTTTGAACGAGCTGGCACTTATGATTCTGCCCAGAGTGGTGCCAAATAGAAACACCCATCAGACATAACAACTGATCATCGACATACAATTCAGTTGCGAACAGCTAAGACGTCGCTGTTACGGGACTCCGTTATCTGGAGGGCTGCCTCGCTCTGGAATGAACTTCAAAGTAACATCTTTCCTGAAAACTACAGTGCTTCAGGTCCAACGTCCACCATTTTCTTCGCACACGCACCGCTCGTTGAGTGGTATAGGTTTTTCCTCTTGTGTGTTTGCCGGAACATATAAAAACAGGAGATCAATCAAGAGTATAAGGCACCCACTTCAGAAGAGTAATGGTAAACGTTTTATCTCCCGAAGATGCCGCTAATCATGATATCTAAAAGGGTATTTAACATCGTCGACTTACTGCATGCATACTAGTGCAGTATATCTTGTGCAATTTTAAGGTGATGTTACCGAAATGTAAACTCCTCTATTTAAGATAGACCAGAAATAATTAACTCAATATCCCAGAAAGAGAGTAGTTCCACGAGTCAATGGGCACTTAAAAACATTTTTTTTTCATTCTAAAGCTTACTATTTTTCGAAGTTTAGATCAACCCAACTTCACTTATATCATCGTCAACTTATTGCATGTATACTAGTGCTGCATATCTAATACAATTTTAAGACAATGTTTTGCCGAAATGAAAACTCCTAGTCAATCAGTCTAATATAAACTAGAAATAGTTCTCTCAATATTCGGCTCGTTTTGGTTAGTTTTAACTTACTTTAATTTTTGCAACATATTCCGATACCTATTAGCCCATTTTCGTGCTTTTGGTTACTTGTGATTAGTTTGGGTTAGTCATTCAATCAGCATTCGGTTAGTTTTCGTAAGTTTTAATTTATTTTAGTCATTTGGAACGGTTCCGATGCGTTATAACCAATTTTAATGATTTTGGTTAATTTTAGTTAGTCGCCAAAATTCGGTTAATTTAAGTTAGTTTCCCTATTATTTTTAATCTGTTCCGATATGTTTTAGCCCTTCTTGGTGCTTTTGGTTAGTCGTTCAGTCAACTTTCGGTTAATTTCAATTAGTTTTAATTTATTTTAATCATTTGAATACGTTATAACCAATTTTAGTGTTTTTTGTTATTTTTGTTTGGTCACCAAAATTCGGTTAATTTGGGTTAGTTTTAATTTACTTTAAATTTTGTAATCAATTTCGATACGTTTTAGCCCATTTGGATGCTTTTAGTTACTATTGGTTAGTCGTTAAATCAACTTTCGGTTACTTTTAGTTAGTTCAAATTTATTTTAGTTATTTGAACCGGCTCCTATACTTTATAAGCAATTTGATTGTTTTGGTTAAATTTGGTTATCACTAAAATTCGGTTAATTTGGGTTAGTTTTAGCTTACTTCAATATTTTAAAACTATTTCGATACGTTTTAGTCCGTTTTGGTGCTTTTGGTTACTTTTGGTTAGTCATTCACTCGTCTTTCGGTAAAGTTCAGTTAGTTTTAATACTTTCAATTAATTCAAATTTATTTTGGTCATTTGAACTGGTTCTGATACGTTACTATATCCAATTTAAATGTTTTTGGTTAATTTCAATTAGTCGCCAAAATTCGGTTAATTCGGGTTAGTTTCAACTTACTTTAATATTTTTAATATGTTCCCATACGTTTTAGCCTTTTTTGGTACTTTTGGTTAGTTTTGGATAGTCGTTCAATCAACTTTCGGTCAAAATCAGTTAGTTTTAATATATTTTAGTCATTTGAACCGGTTCCGGTACATTATAATCAATTTTAATGTTTTTGGTTAGTTTTGGTTAGTCACCAAAATTCGGTTAATTTGGGGTAGTTTTAACTTAATTTAACAATTTAAATCTGTTCTCATACGTTTTAGCCCGTTTTGATAATTTTAGTGACTTTTGGTTAGTTTTGGTTAGTCATTCAATCAACTTTGGGTTATTTTCAATTAGTTCCAATTTATTTTAATCATTTGAACCGGTTATAGCCAAATTTAATGCTTTTGGTTTTGTTTTCGTTTGGTTCGTTTTGGTTAGTTTTAACTTACTTTAATTTTCGTAACGTGTTCCGATACGTTTTAGCTCGTTTTGGTGTTCTTGGTTAGTTTTGGTTAGTGGTTCAATTAATTTTAGGTTCGTTTCAGTTAGTACCAATTTATTTTCGTCATTTGAACCGGTTCCGATACGTTATAATCAAATAGAATGTTTTTGGTATTTTTGGTTAGTCTCCAAAATTCGGTTCGTTTTGGTTAGTTTTAACTTACTTTAATTTTTGTAATCTGTTCCGATACGTTTTGGTCCATTTTGGTTAGTTTTGGTTAGTCGTTCAAATAACCTTCGGTTAGTCTCAGTTAGTTCCAATTTATTTTAGTCATTTGAGCCGATTCCGATACGTTATAATCAAATTTAAGTTAAAATAAACAAGCTAACACGATCTCTCACGCATATGACGTCATAATGTGACAAATGTAGCATGCACTTTTTCACGATTTGAGGCCCTATACTACGATAACAGCCACATTTTCAATGTTAAAACAACCAGAAACACAAAATTTCTAATGTTGCCAATTTTATATTTATAAAGTAAGTATGGAGTTCAAGAGATGATTTAGATGCCTCATATCATAGATACTCGGACTATTGGAAGTGAAATGGAAAACACGGTCAACTACAGTATTAAATGAACTGCTTAACTGCAACAAACCATAACTTACGTAACAGCCTCTTTTGCTACACGGAAAGTTTTCCTTCCCAAGGTTGTCGTCGTTGACTGGCTGTTCTTGTTGTTCTCTAAAATAATCTTCAATAAAGAATCTATTGACCGTTCTTAACATTAGCTTAGGAACTGTTACAAGCAGTAAAGCACTAATAAAATGTTCATTTTTAAATAAGTAATTAGCCAAGACAAAATATTAATTTTGTTCGTAAGAGCCGTTAGTATAGATAAAGCTCATCTACATTAGATTTGAACTCAATGATTTCCCAAAGTTGAATCATTATTATGGATATTAAATCAATCTGCAGCGGATTCTAAAATCAAAAGCAAACATTACCACTAAAAATATAGTCTTGATATGAGCAAAAAAAAATTTTTGTTCTAATATTTACTCCACATATTGCACTATATAAAATCGAATTTACGCATACTGTTTCTATTTCCAAATCACCGTCTGTTGTCTATTTTTTTAATGTCTGTACTTTTTCAATGCTTTCCTTGACCTGTCACGGTACGGTTTATAACATGGAACATACTGTCACAGATGTATTTTTGAATATTCGCAAAGAATACCTGACAGGATAATCGCAAAACACAGAATTGAAGTATTCGACTATGGTATTGCAGAGGTGTGTTTATTTATTACTAAGATGAATAATAACTGTAATTTATGTGACGGAGTTTCTTTTTAAAAGCTTCAATGCATCAAAGTCCATACAAAAAGAATGCATAATTATTCTAAAAGAAAAAGGAGTGCCATTGTGTAGTACGCAGTGTCTTCTAATGCTAGAACACATCATTTTAATATAATACCGCCTTCCACCCACTGCTAAAAATTGCTAACCTACAATCAGGAAGACGATAAGTGAGATGTTTATACGGTGATATCAAGAAGATAGAATATGAATCTGAACAATAAAATTTCAAGCCAATGAGACATGGCTGTTTGGCATGGATACTAAAATCGTCTTTATATTGATATTGAGGTTTTTAACAAACATGACAGAGAACCTCTCCTCGCAAGTAATTCTTCAGCAGATTATTTGTCTTAATAAGGTAATCATTTTTAATTATTAGAAATATAATTAAGCACCAACGAGCCGGAGGCTTAAGCTTAAAAAAGGCTCTTATCGGTATTTGGAAAATAAGGAAGAACAAAGGAAAGGAATATTTTCTCAAACTTTTACATTTAACATTGCCAGGGAGAAATAGGCAAAAGTCGTCAATTCCAGGATGTCACAAAGACTGACCGCAGTGGAAAGGGCAAGTATTTTTTGGAAAATATGCATGCTCTGTCCATTATTTTGTGTGTATATTTGTAGGCTTGGCAAAAAATTAAAATGCAAGTAAAAAAGAAGAGATCTGAAATAAAAGGGCATGCAGTAGTTCATATAATCCTGTAAGAAAGCGACGAGGGCCTTTTAAAAATATTGGATCTCGAGGGTGGTCTAATGTTGCAAGAATCATTTGCTATGGTAATTCAATTTATTGTAACAGTGAAAGCACTTTTTTTAGTTCGGTACACACACAAAAGGAAAATCCTATACCACTCAACGAGAGATGCGTGTGCGGTGAGTGATGGACTTGAAGCGCTGCAGGCTGTAGCTTTCGGGAAAGACGTTACTCGGAAGTCCATTCCAGAGCGAGGAGTCCCGCAACAGGGACATCCTAGGTATTTGCAACTGAATCGAATATTGATGAGCAACTTGTGTCTGACGGGTGTTTCTGTTTGGTACAACTCTGGGGGGAATCATAAGGGGCAGCTCGTTCGAACACCTTCCATAGTAGTATCGATAGTAAAGGAATAGGTCCGCCAGTTTTCTTCGATGTTCAAGGCTATCAAGGTCTTTAGTCAACTCTGGGTCATCCACAAAACGGACTGCTCTCCTCTGTATGGAGCCCAAAATCTTGAGCAAGTGTTTGGGTGCTGAGCTCCACCCACATACTGGAACAGTATTCCAGAGATGGTCTTATCTGTGCCGTAAGAGCTGATGAGGTGTATACAACTTTTTTGCTTTATAGAGTCCTCCTAGCTTATGTGCTGCTGCTTTGGCGATTTTGGTGACGTGATTACGTCAAGACATGTTATTTTCTACGTTGATGCCCAGCAAGCTTATGGTGGAGGTCAGAGGTAGTGTTTGTCTTGTCATTGATAGGTCAGGTCCTGCGGTGTTTTCCTTTTTTGAGAAGAGAGCTGCTTGGGTGTTTCCTGCGTCAAACTGCACATTATTTTCCTCACCCCATTCCACGATGGCGTTCATATCCTCATTGATGGAAGCAATCTGATTTTCTCGCTCGCGTTGGTAACGAGCAGCGGTCATTGGAGTCCGCGACAGGAGTGAGGATATAAGAGTGCTGTCATCTGCAAAGTTATAAATATAATTGTTTCTCCTGTCAAGGAGATCGTTGATATAGAGCAGGAGCAGTGTGGGAGATAATATACACCTTTGAGGAACTACGGCATTGATTTTAAATTTCTCCGAGAGATGTCCATCAATACCAACTTGCTTAACAATCCATCATGCCACACACTATCATATGCTTTGGAGAGCCACCGCACGAGATTCGCCGTAGCGCTCGAAAATTATTAATCAGGATACCTTAAATGTCAAAGTACTAAAAAGCATGATCTGAATATTGGTATCCATCCCTATATTGGGAATGTTACAAGTTAATAATAATTTACGTGATAATGAAACCGAAATTCCAAGCCAAAATCCTTCGGATATGCTTCCTACTTTATCCATTTCTAAGGGTGTTCATTTAATATCATTGAGAGTTTTGTTGGGTTATACTTTTAAATTTCGTTCACTTGTTGGACACCCAGTGCGTATAATGATATAAACTTTTTACTAAGCTACACTGTCTGTTTTGGCAGAAAGGAAGTTTGGTACACATAAAATATTTGTGGTTTATGAAAGCTCGCTGTAAATGTTCAGATTTATCACCAGTTTTTACTATGCAACATGGACAGAAAAGTATAGGTTGAGAATGAAAGTGTTCAGGGCAACTTGTAACAGTCTGATTTTGCAACTATAAAAGAGTATTCCATTTTTTTATAGGCCGTATTTAGCAACAAAACATTCTATATTTTGTGGTATAAATTATTGATTATTAACCTCTTCGGTTAATTAATAATATATTCATTTTTTTTTATTTGTTATCTGTAAGTTTAGTGGTCTTCCACTCCCAGCATTAATTTATTCATATTAATTAATTATACATACGATTACGATTATTAATACATAATATGTATTAGCTTTTATAACACTGTTGTGGCCGTAAGTGGCTATTCTTATCATCCTTTTTCTTATGTTGTTCTCCAGCATTTTGTGACTGTATTTATTTTGGTGGATAATATATTGGCTCGCTTGGGTTTATCAAACAACTGAGATAAGATATCGTGTTATTAGTTCAACTTTGCTTAGGTATATTACAATAATTATGTTTTCTTGTAGTTCTGTATTTTAGAACTGAGTTAATAACCTACCTTTGATCCTAGTTAGATCGGTCAAATTCATATACTACTTTCGGTTTGAATATTTCCCTTCTAATCTCAGGCGGGTATGGCTTTAACTTCTTGGGCTTACTGATTTGATTTGAGATACTGATGCTGCTTTATTATTTACCTTCTCTTCAATAGTAAAAACTAATACCTGTTGCTTATTTTCTTCTAAGACTTGTTGATCCCTGCATCTGCTCTTGTAGTTTCTTCTACTAGGGCTCTAGGGATTTAGGGCGTATCCCTCACATGTTTCCCCGTGGATTTCCCTTATTTTTCCTTAATTTTCTCCCAGGCGTCAATGTTTCTTTTCCTTTTTTATGTTTTAGTGAATTTTGAGGTTATTTTGTAGTTCCCTTCTTGCCGACAGTTGTGGACTTTGATATTTGGGCTTTCTTCTTTATATTTATCTTTGCAAGTAGCATGATGTAAGTTTTGTAATATTCGATTGGTAGCCCTGAATATTAGTAATGGGATATTTTCCCATAATTGTTGCGATCGATTCGGATTTTTAATGGTTTATTATTTTGTTTAGGAATATTTCTTATTGTTTATTGAAAAATTTAATTTTAGCTCATTAACTGTTGCTTCCGTAGCCGTCCTACAAAGCTTAGTTCTAAAATTTTAGGCATTTTCCAGGGACAAAAATCTCGTCATTACACATACATAAGGCATAATAAAAATACATAATCAACTATTCTGAGGCATATTGGTTTATCTCACAACTCACCAGTTGTAGGTACTTTAATCCAATTTAATATCTTCCTCAAATGTTCTGGAAACTTAATAAAATGATGAAAAATCTGTGGTTGATTCATGGTATTTACTACTTCCTGAAGACGTCAACTTACAGAGGCTTGGCTAACCCCGTGAAGAACATCGTGGCCTTCTCTGGTAAGAACCTGGGACAAAGAACTGCAATGCAATGAGAACCTAAATATATATTATGTAATCGAAAAACCACAGGCCACTGGTAAAATTCAGCAATATTGCATCTGATCAGAGTTAACTATTGTACAATCGAATTTCACCAAAATTTTGATATAAGAAAGCTGAAAAAGATAATACAGAAATAGAAAAAGTTATTAATTTGACCCACAGTGCAGGCTTAATTTATTTATCGTGTATCTGTATTCACCACGCTGTAGTGGGTAACTACGAACTCAAACTAACCCAAACTTCTTAGTGCAAAACTAAGAATTTATGGTTTTTAAATGGTTTTTAAATGCATCTTCACTGACGCTTTTTTTATCTCACTATATCTTCTTAAATCCTTAGTCGTAAGCTTTACCGGACCTTTAACCGTCGCATTCATTAATGAAAAAATGTGATTCTGATTCTAAGAAATGGTAGTTACTACGAATGTTTTGAATGATGTCACATAATTTATATACCTTCGCTCCACAGTCATATGGCATGTTTGAGAATTTTAAATATGAAAATGATCTATGTGAGAAAAATGGAAGGAATCAACACTTCCCCATTCATCTTTCGCAAGCCATATCTTTTCCCACAGCCCGCTACTCTTTCGTCATTTACCTTGTCATCCATATTATACCAATATCATGGTTTTAATATGGTTTCAAGTCTTACACAAAAACCCTCAGTTTTGCTTTGTTTTTTGTCAGCGGTAACATATTTATTTCCAATCCATCAGTTCCAAGTTTCATGTAATCCTGATTTTATGCCACTAAGCTGAAGAATATTGACAGACATTTCATTTACTTAGGATACAGCATTTTCAACTTATCCTGCTGCACACTAGCTTATCACTTTCCCATGCAAGCTGAGGGTTTTTGAACTGCGTACATTTGCATGAAAATGTATATGTATAATGTATAAGAACAATATTTTATTCCACTATCTGGATATTTTTTTGTCCAGTTAAAATTTAAATACTTTTTATCCACTTAATGAAAACGTCTTACATTACATCATCTGATCACAACAATTGTCCAATTCCTGTTCTGCCCATTAAAACACCTGCTAACCAGGCTATTCTATTACACGAAGTGGGCAAATTTAAAATATAACAGAACAGGAACATGACAATTTTTGTATTCAGATACCGTAATATAAAACGATTTTATTAAATGGATGAAAAGTATTTCCATTTCATGAACTGGACAAAAAAAAATTGTCCAAACAGCGGAATAAAATATTACTCCTCTATCTGGTTACAATTCACGAACTGGATATACATTTCATGAAACCGACAATTACACCAAGTGGTGCGACATATATGTATAAATGTATCCGTTGGATATTTATATGTAGATGTCCAATAGAAAATAGCAAATTTTAAATTTACCTTACGTTGGGCTATGATTCATAGCCCAACGTAAGCACCAGCCAAATTTACCGAGAATCTCGACCAATTTTCTTCTGTTACCTAATGGTACAAAAAATAATTCGATATGGTTTTAAAATATAAAAAATCTATTTAAAATGTAGGCCACCTCTTTAAAATAATCAAATTAAAGTCCAAAGTATTAAACAGCCAACAGTTGTAATACTTTCTATAGATGTAGCGGAAAGTAGGTCAGTGAATGAAAGCGAAATCGAGTATTCTCACACAAAATACTAACTAGCACATGCATTTGAATACAAAGGGGTTCTAATGGTTCATTGTAGTCTTTAATTAATAATACAAATTACCGCAGCAACAATAAATGAAGCGTTTTCACGATTCGCCAGGAATCGAGGAAGTATTAACAGACATGTTTGTTTGTATATTTGAAACTCGATCTGAAATATATAGTATGATTCTAGAAGTAACCGTGTTGAAATATATAGTACTTGTACTGATTTTTTTCCTTTAATAAATATTAATAAACAAATAGCAACAAAGGGAGATGACAACTAAAATGAGACAACCAAAAAAAAAACTGAACCATCGATGAGCACAACGTAAAAATAATGAAATAAGCAAAATGAATAATGTTAAAAATATATTCAAGCAAAGGATAATAAAAGGACGTGGACACTAATGAGACAAACGAAACGTAAGTACTAAAAAAGATAAGTAAGTAATAGAGAAAAAAATAGGCTAGCGCATTACATATAGCATACAACCACAAATTAAGCCAATTATATGGAGAGAATATTATATTAGAGAGCAAAGATTAGAATAGAATAGATTAGGTCATAGAATCGTAAGAAAAAGTAGACAAAGAAAAATCAAAAATATAATTCTGTGTAATGTAATGTACTGAGGTCAGTACATTTACATGGCGGAAACTAAATACATTTACGATAAGATTTTTCTCTTATTTTTTAATGGTCTTAGTACAGTGTACCTATGAATGTTTAGTTAAGGTATTGGACAGAGTATATTTCTTTAGAGTTGTAACATGCTAATTTGGATCTAAGGCTTATTAAATTTTAAATGGGAAATGTTTTATTAGAATCCTAATGGCAAAGTTCTTCAGCCCTTAATGATAATAAAAGATATTTTAGTGAAAATAATTGAAGAAAATTAACTTTTTAAATAGACATGCAGGTTAGGTAGAGGTAGTACTTAAAAGCTTTACGGTGCATTACCCTAAACCCGAAACAAACGTTATATTAACATTTTTAACAAAATGTATGACAAAGACGGATTTTCAAAACATGAAACTGAGAAAAAGTCAATCCAAATAAAACTGATCTTGGACGAGAAAAAAATAATTTAACTAAACAAACATTTGAAGAACCTCCTTAAACAATGATATTTCAAAAAATAAAAATTTAGTTAGGTATTCAAAAGTCCTTTAGACATTTACTTAGCGAGTCATACGAAACGAATAAACATATATTGATAATTTCTTAAAGAGTTTTAGTTGTTGAAATCCTTTAAAAAAAATAATAAAAATTAGTCATAAAATAAAACAAAATACCCAAACAATATTTTTTAAATACGATTTTTAAGACAATTTAATTTAATTAATTAATTAATTAAATTAAAATCCACTTTGGCGGTCACACACAGATGATGTTGCCGGTTCTAAAATAAAGTAACATGTGTACATATTTTAGTACTTTACATTTTTTGACATAAGGTACTTATATATCATAATATGTTTATCAATATGATCTAAACATGTATTTTTATTTATTTTTATTTAACCTGCGTTTCTTGAAATACCTGAAATATGGTACTATCCAACAACGTCCCACTCGTAGAGGGGTATCTGGTTTTTAAAACTGAAAAGTATTCTGCTTTATTAAGCAAGAAGGCGCTATTATTTTTCCGTTAGGTTGGTTATTATAGTGTTTTGTCATTTTATGACTGTGAGTGAAGCTACTATTATATGACACTACTTACTCGGCTCATTCTAGGAATAATCGCATGATAACTATACACACCATAAAGCTGCTGGATTCAGTTCTGAAGAGAGCTGTTGCGTCTGGTCGGCGCGGCGACCCGAAGTTGACACGGTATCTGGATAATCTGGAACACTGCAGACATGTGACCGAGATATCACTGTTTTACAGACATTTTCACGGCAGATGTTCCCAGGATTTACCCAGCCTCATACCGCCTCCAGCAACGCCTGTCAGACAGTCACGACAGACGACAAGATAGTACCCGTTCGTTGTACAACTGGAAACACCTAGAACATCGCTTTACAAGGACTCCATTGTCAGGCGCACTTCATCGCTGTGGTACTCACTTCCAGGGCATCTATTTCCTCCAAATTACAACCTACAGCTATTCAAGAACCATATCAATCAACATCGCTCGTCGAGTGTCATAGGATCTCCCTTTAGTGTGTGTGTCATTGCCATAAAAAAAAATAAATAAAATATTTGAACGCAAATTTTGTTTCGGTTTTCTACGCTTCAAGTGAGTTTATGTATTAAAAATTTGCTGCTTATTTTGTGGGAGAAAGTTGATAAAATGTCTAATAAAACATTTGGTAATAATGTGAAAATATTAATAACAGAAAGTTTTAGTGGATATTTTACTTATTTCTATGTAAATCAATTTTTAACAAATTTTTTAACGTATATTATAGGTACTTTTGACGTAGAAAATAGAGTATATTTTACGTGATTTCATAAGATAAGATGTGGCTTAGGAATGCGTCATTTTCCCGTCATATACAGATGAAATGTACAATAGGACAAATAAGCAAAAAAATTAATATTTAAAAAAAAACGCTTTAGCTTCTTAAAAAAAAAGAAGATTAAACTTGAATCATTTTTGTCCCTATATACAGGGAGCACAACAAGTTGCCAAATACTATGTTGGCTTACGAGAAAAGTACCTTTATGTTTAATATTTGACAAAAATGGGAAATAAAGAAGTCATTTGAAATTAACAATCAAAACCTACAAATTCAGCTAAATTCAATCGAATTAAAAAAAAATACATTACAGCATTAATAAATAATTATATTGCCATAAAATTTAAAAATGCAAATAATTATAATTCTAAAACTCCACTCTCGTATTGCTCACACCTTTCTGACTGTTTCCTGAGACAGTTGTAGTTATTTCTGATATTGATCCAAAAGCTTGAGTAATTCTTTCCTTACAGAGTTATTGAAAGTGGGAAGTGTATGTTAACTGTTAAACGCCCCAAAAGGCACAGATCAACCAATGTCAGGTCAGGGCTTCCTGGGGGCTAGACCGTCCCTCCTAATCCACCTTGGTCATGTAAAAATTTACGGTTGAGCCATTCCCCTACTTTATTGCGATAATCCAAAGTGAAGTCTTCAAGATTTTCGCTACAGAATGTGTCAAACATTCACAAATAACTGTTTATGTAACACGTATCATTAAAAAACATAGGCCTATTGCCACGAAACAACACAGCGCAACATACAATATTTTTTTAATATTAACTTCTTAATGCCGCACTTCCATTCATGGAAAATACAGTCGTCCGAAAACATAATAAATTTACGAAAATCCCTATTACCACTGAACGATTCCTCACTTACCCATAGACAAAAGTTAACTTTTTTGCTTCATCGCCTTCTTGCAGGCTCTGATTAAAATGAGGTTTCTAAGGGGATATCTTGTTTGCTTTTAATATGTTCTGAATTTGAATTTTTACAACTTCCAAATATCCAGCACGAACTCTATGGGATAACAGTGGATTTTCGTCAATGAATTGAAAAACTAGAAGTGTCGCAGAGTCATTTTCGTCATATTGCTTTTTTCTTTTTTGAGACCGAACACGGAATCACTTTTCTGAAACTTCTGCCGAGTCCCGTAACAGCGACGTCCTAGGTATTCGCAACTGAATCGTATGTTGATGAGCAGCTTGGGTCTGATGTGTGTTTCTGTTTGGAACAAGGGCGGAATCATAAATACCAGCTCGTTCGAACACCTTCCATAGTATCGATAGTTATAAAGAGACAGATCCGCCACTTTTTTTCGATGTTCAAGGCCATCAAGGTATTTAGTCAACTCTGGGTCATCCACAAGACGGATTGCTTTCCTCTGTATCTTAAGCAAGTGTTTGGGTGCCGAACTCCACACATGGAACGAGTATTCCAGAGATGGTCTTCTCTGGGCCTTATAGAGCAATAAGAGTTGATGGGGTGTATACCGGGTGTCAACGAAATCGTTTAACAACTCACCATTCAAATGCTTTTTTAAGGAGAAATTTAAAATTTTGGCTGAAGATATGGTTTATATAGGAGATAAGATAGGTTTTCTTGCAGATTTTGCTCACTGTTGGAAATTCTAAATAACTGTTATGTAATTGAAGCATTTTTAGTTTTTCCTTAAAATGTCAAAATTTATGTAAATTTTTCTCGAAATTTTGAATGGAACCCTATACATAATTTTAAACATTTAGGTAGAGCTCGAGATTCCATTTTGAACGATGTATCACAAGCGGCCATTCTTTTTAAAGATGGCGTTGTAGAGGGCAGAATTCAATATGACGTCGCGCCGCCATATTGAATTATGCTCCCTACGACTCCATCTTTAAAAAGAATGGCCACTTGTAATACATTGTTCAAAAGGGAATTTCGAGCTCTATCCAAATGTGTTAAAATATGTACAGGGTTGGATACAGAATTTCGATAAAAATTAACATATATTTTGACGTTTTAAGGAAAAACTAAAAATGCTTCAATTTAATAACAATTATCTAGAATTTCAAAGAGTGAGAAAAATCTGCATGAAAACCTATCTTGTCTTCTATATCAACGGATAGTTCGACAAAAACTCCAATGGTGATATCAAAATGCCGCCATATTGAATTTGGGATAAATGCCCTCTACGCCGCCATTAAAAAAAAAATGGCAACTTGTGATACATCGTTAAAAAGGCAATTTCAAGCTATATTCAAATATGTAAAAATATATGCAGGGTGGTATTTGAAATTCTTGCCTCATGCTCACTTCCGGTCAAACCGGAAGTGATATTCATTTGATTTTTAGTGGAAAATCTGAGTTTTCATAACCCATATCTTCATCCAAAATTTCAAATTTCTCCTTAAAAAAAACATTTGAATGGTGCATTGTTAATTTCGTTGAAACCCGGTATATCTTTTGTGCTCTATAGAGTGCTCCTAGCTTTTGTGCTGCTGCTGTAAATCAGGAGATCTCCTGTTTTTTACGAGGGAGCGCTACTGGTAGCGCTGATGAGCTTGGAAACGTAAAAATGCAAATACTCCGTTCCCTAGGCAGTGGGCGCAATAGTGGATGAGTGATACTCAAGATAAATACCTCAGAGTAGGTAATAAGTCACCCTCGTTACTAGGGATCGGCAAGACAAGAAATCTTGTCTTGACAGGCAATTTCTTGTCTTGTCTTGAAATATTTTCAAGAAATAAAAAAAAATCTTGTCTTGACCATTTCTTGAGAGTTGGTGTCTTGTCTTGACTCAAGATATCTTGAAAATTCTTGACATCTTGACGAAAGGGGAACCTCTGTTTAAAAGTCAGGATGGGATTTGTTGTTATGATTTTTATGCTTTATGCATAGAATCGAGGGTTACGTGGTCAGAGTAGTATTGTTTTACAGTTCGCTGCGTTGAAAAAATTATTATTTTTTTTTTATTTAAAATATTTTACTTAAATCCAAAATTTCTGTACGTCACTGAAGTAGATCCGCTTTGCAAAGTTCTTTTTGATTCTAATACCTTAGGCCTTAACATATCCAAAAATCATAAAAAATCCTTTGAAAATAAGCATTAAAAAATGATAATTTAGCCCACAAGACATAGTTTTACCAATATTAAAGTATCAATTTTTATTTTGTTTGCATTGACCTCGTTTTTTAATAGTCAATATTTCGAACCCTTTCAAATAATTTTTTGCCTATTTTTACATATTTATTTCATTTGGCCGATTTTTGCAACGACCTGGTTTGGTTTTGAAAAATACCCCTATTTCTGTACGCCACTGAAGTAGACTAACTTTGCAAAATACTTTTTGGTCCCAATACCTTATTAAGCAATAAAAAAGGTTCCAATTTAATGTTGTATATATGTTAACTTTAGACATGCGACAAAGTGCCGTTTGGTAACATAAACATTTTTAGTATAATAATTTTTTTTATCCTTCCATTAAAAATGTTGCAGTGCTTTGTTTTTTCCCCTAATAAACTAGCAACAAATGTGCTTTTTTTTTTATTTTATATTTTCAAGAAATTTCAAGATTTTCTTGATTTCTTGCCATGAAATCTTGAACTGATAAGTAATTTCTTGTCTTGTCTTGAAAAACAAGGATCATTTATTGTCTTGATCTTGTCTTGAAATCAAGACAAGATCAAGAAGTTGTCAAGAAAATGATGACCCCTACTCGTTACGGGGTTACAACCAACAAAAACTAACCAAAACTAACCTCAGGCATGCCCAAATTTAAGAAAAATAACTTTTTACAAACATGATATTAAAAAAAAACACCGACGGGAATGGAACCCGGACCGGCGTATGACAGGTACAGGACCTGACCACTGCACTACCAGAGCAGTTGAAAGCAATTCACTGGACCCTAAAGACCGGAGTAATTCTGCAATATTGTTAACGTTTGGGCTACAGTTGGCGTTCCCGGTCTAGGAACCGTAAAAATGCCTCCCGTTGATCTGTGCTTGTGGAAGCCATACTGGCGATCGCTTATGATGTCTGCCGATTCGAGATATTTTAAGAGCTGTTCGTTGATCAGTTTCTCCATGACCATGGCAATTGCACGGTAGTTATTTGGATTCATCTTTTTTTTGCTCATCTTCGGGAGTGGTTGCACCTCAGCGCATTTCCAGCTAGAAAGAAAGCATGCGGTATGAAAACTCTGCATAGTGGAGCTGATAGTTCAGCAGCACATTTCTTAGTCACTATTGCGGGAATGTCATCCGGTCCTGTGGCCTTGTTAGTGTCTAGGCTTTTGGGTATTCATTTCTCGTTGGCGAAATACCAGACCTGGCTGTCGGGATAGTTGTGGGAGTCTTGCCTTAAAGATCTAAGGTAGAATTTGATGCAAGCAATTCGGCAAGAATGTTCGCTTTTTCTTTGGCCATTTCCGCTATTGAGCCATCATCTTTTGTTAGTGGTGGGATTGACGTCTTTGAAAAACCCTGATTGAAATCTTTGGCAACTGACCAAAAAGATCGGATCTTGGCGCCATTTGCGGTAGGCGGCATCTTTAGCATTGACCGCTCTTGAGCAGTTTTTCCAAATCATGGTTTACTGTTTAAGATACATTTCATAGAAGAGGGAATGAAAGCTTCTATACCAGTTAGAATAACTTGAGTTATCTCGTCAGCAGATTCAGAGGGGTTTTGATTCCTTAAGCAGACATCTTTCCAAGGAAGAGGGAGATAAAACTCGCGTAGATCACGCCATTTTGCAGATTTGTAGTGCCAAACCTTTCAGGGTATCTGTGGCTCCTGTGTTTTCATAGAAAGTTCACAGGTTGCGGAGATAAGATTGTGGTCCGATGGGCCCAACGGAGGCTGGACAGTTATGCGGTAGAGGTCAGGATTAATTGCTAAGAATAGATCTAGGAGGCTAGCAAAGTCTATTTCACGCTCAGTGATCTTGGTAGTTTCGTCAACCAGCTGAGTCAGTCCGTGACTTATAGCAAAACTCTCGGCTTCTCGTTCTTCATCCTCGTTTTTATTGAAGTATTTCAACCAGTCAATGTTATTTACGTTGAAGTCTCCTACTATTACAATTTCTGCCGTCGGCTAGTTGATCTGCAGAAAATCAATTTGATCGCCGAGATTTGAGAAAAGCCGTTTATATTGGTGTTCGCTAGGTGGTCTATACAAGCAACGATTTAAATTGGTTGCTCGATCTGTGCTTAATTTGAAGCACATGATATCGAAGTTCTTAGGTTCGTATGTCTCTTATGTCGAAATTGGGAGTAAATGTCATATCCAAGTATATTCAAGTGAACATGTGGAGTGGTTGATTTCACTTTTGTTTCAGATAGAGCTAGCATATGAGGCTTATTTGACGTTAGGTGTTGGTGGACCGAGTTAATATTTGTGTTGATGCCTCTTATGTTGCTGAAGTCCAATCGCAGTCTATTTCCTGTCTTGGAGACATTCAGGCCTGATGGTCCCCCCAGGCCAGCCTCCACCCGGAGATCCGAATGGGAGGCTATTTTACTTTCGGAGTATTTTGATCTGGTAGACACCATCATGCAATATTTCTTCTTTTCTACCCTAGGAACCGGGTCACAAGAGCATGGTGACGAAACATAAACCAGAGATCATTTCACGCCACCTAAGCCAATTTGGTGGTATTTCACCGGGCGATGCGGGTGGATCACATCTACCACTATTATATGGTTACATGGACTCCGAGAAACGTCCATTAGTATTCCACAGCATATTGGTATGAGACTTGTCCATGTCCAATACACCGGATTATCATAACTCTTTGTTCACTAGTTAACATTAGTGCAAAATATTTTTCCAAATTTTTGATTGACTAAAACTTGAAAATCTGACACAGGTATGAGCACAGGTATATTATTGCTGATATGCGGATATGAAACACCCTGTATATTATTGCATATTTGGATTGTGCGAAAAAGTCTAGACATATTTCATGAATAATGTCCTATACCTCTCTCTAACGGTTTTTTAAATATTGACAGTTGAAAATCGACCATTTATCAAGTTTGACAGCTTGTAAAATCTTAACGGCTAAAGATAGAACAAAACGGTTTGCACTTTCCTATATTGGTTATTGGGTGTCTCCGTCAACAGCAATATGTCCTGGCATGACCACGTTGCTAACATCGCAAAATCAGCCTCCCAGAAGCTTGGTGAGCTATTTCGCAACAAAAAACTGTATACACCGCAGCAGTTGCTCTTGCTTTACAAAGCGCAAATAAGACCGTGCTTAGAATATTGCTCACACATCTGGGGTGCCGCACCAAAGCATATCCTAAAGCTGCTGGATTCCATTCAGAAGAGAGCTGTGCGCCTTGTCGGCGACCCGGAGTTGACCCGGAATCTGGATAGTCTGGAGCACCACAGACATGTGGCCGAGATGTCCCCGTTTTACAGATACTTTCACGGCAGATGCCCCCAGGATTTGGCCCGCTTCGCGCTTGTCAAACAGTCACGACAGACGGCAAGAGTGCACCGGTTCGTCGTACAACTGGAAACACCTAGAATGTCGCTTTACAAGAACTCCTTTGTCTGGGGCACTGCATCACTGTGGAACTCACTCCCAGGGCATCTGTTTCCCCTCTAATTACAACCTACAACTATACAAGAACCGTGTCAATCAACATCTTCGCACACACATCGCTCGTCGAGCGCCATAGGATCTCCCTTTAGTGTGTGTGCCACTACCATTAAAAAAAATGTACTGCTTGTGGTTTTCCTAAACGAAATCTAGCTCTAGGTTTGTTAAATATTTTCTATTAAATTTCAAACTTTGAAATATTTAGCATTTCAAAAATTACTGAGTTGTCATTTTTCTTCATCGCTGACGGTCTAGTTTAATTGCACGAAAAAATATCTGACGGTGACAATTATTGTTTGATGTTATCTAGGATTTGAATTGCATGGACTGAATCAATATATGCGTGCAAAACGGTCCTGTTTTCATCGCTGGCACATCGTGTATCTACACAAATTTTCTACCTTATCCAAATTGTACACCTAAATATGAGCCTAGATAAAATATTTTCTCATTATGAAGTGCGGAATCCAGAGAACACAATAAAATTAAAAGCATTGATATTTTTTGCATCTTCTTGCAAATTGCTATCATATGAGACACAGCCAATAGACATAGATAGGTATTCGTCCCAACAACTAAATTAAACGAACTGTGTCGTTACTAAACTTGTCTAGGATCAGTTCTTATAGACAGATAGCTAGGTAATTATACCCTCACCAGAAAAACGGGGAAAAAAGGAAGGAGCGTCAAAAAATTGTGGATTTTTGGAGCGCAGTTTGAGAGCAGACCACCGCAGTTCTGCGCAATCCGCTTGCAGTCAGCTTCAGTTCAACGTAGTCCAATGTAGACCGGCGCAGTCCGATGAAGTTAATGCAATAACATGCAGTTCGCTGCAATCCAGCGCAATCCGTTGCAGTTCGATGCAATCCCGCGCAATACGTTCAGTCAGCTGCAGTTCAACGCATTCCGTTGCAGATCGGCGCAGTCCGGTGAAGTTAATGCAATAACTTGCAGTTTGCTGCAATCCAGCGCAATCCGTTGCAGTTCGATGCAGTCCACACGCTTGTAATCATGTGTATACTTTTTACCGAGTGATTGCTCCCTCGGGCATTTGTCAAGTGTTTGTGCTCCCGGTAAATAAGAAAAACATGTTTCAACATAAATCATGTTTTTTAGAAGCTAAGCGTTTGGCAAAAATAATTTTTTTGAAATGAGAAATTTTTGATCCATTTGTCCTATTGCAAAGTCCATCGGTAAACAGTTCTAAGCAACAATTGCACGTGTTTATTTTACCTAGGGCCTAGTCTTATCTTTAAAAACGCATCGACAAGAACTGTTTTATTGAAGTTTATAAGCCAATATTCAATAACATCTTTATTCTTCTTATAACTGTATAAAAGAAATAATTTTGGCATCCATTGTAACGAAATAGAAAAACTGAGTGCAATATATTTCGTATGCTTCACTAAGTCCATATGTAGTGCATTTAGTATAGTTTACCTTTAGGTGCTATCGTGACTTAGTTCTAATTAAATGTAGCATTTACATTATTGATATCAGTAGTGGAAGTTTTTTTAATGAAATGTTAAAACATGTGGACGTAGCATTTCACTAGGAATAGTGAGCGTGAGCTAATAAAGGCTGATATCCTCTAATTTTAAAATTTAAGTTACTGGTTACACTTATGTGTCCATATTATTCCTAAAAAAATCCAAATCACCAAACAAATTATAGAGATTTTTAATAAAGGACAGGAGAGAGCTTGCTTACTCAGCTTTTTGGTAACATAAACAAATACGGAAATAGAAGAGTTAGAATGATAATTTAGTAGCCTGTTTTATTCACACGTGCATGTAAATTAAAACAAAAAACCTACACGCAAGTTGTTCTCAATTGAACAAAAGGTGTATAAAAGGCCCGCGTATTTGGTTAGAGGCTTGTACAGCCTAAAATTTATGTGTATCATAAATATAAAAAGTAACGGATCACTCGGTCATTTGTTCCTAACGGCTCTATACGCACCGAAATTTACGAGTGATCTTAAAGTGGAAATGCCTATATGTGTGTAAATTATTCTTACTTTGAGTTTTAAAATAGCCCCTGAAATTCTCCTAGTTAAAAAGGTATCGTGCATGTGTTCTTCATTCTTCTCAATGTGGAAATGTTTTGTTCCTATATAAACTTATTTTCAAGGTATTAACCAAAATTAACTTGCGACTAAAATAATTTGGTTGGTAATTTCGTACGAGTGGAATCAATGCCAAACTTAATTTGAAATTAGGGTTGCACAATTTATTTAGGGTAACCCTTTGTATGGTCACCCGGTATAGCGTCGATGAGTTCAAATGACATAATAAGCAAATTTTCTTAATCATTTAACACCTGGATAATTCGGTCAATTCGAAGTATTGCAAATTTCAATTTTTTTATATATATAATTTGTCTACCTGTATTGAACGGCACGACGAACAATTATCGCGGGCCATTAGGTCGAATCGAATTAATTTCAAAGTGGGAGAACTGAATTGCCCAACGATAATTTAACGTTCGGAAACTAGAAAAGCGATTTGCTTTGCTAATTTACCTGTAGTTAATAATTAAGAACGGCATAATCATCTTTAAATTATTACGTAAAACCAGACGTGTTACATCATCGTACTGTGATTTTCATTCAAGCAATGATCGGAACTAAGATGCCATGGCTTACCTTAAATGTAGATGCTGTGTGCTGGTAGTACAAATTAGGTAAATATAAAAATGTCTAATAAGGCAGGCGTATTTAAATTTACCGCCGTTGAGCAATACAACGAACCTTTCATGGATTTTGCTGAGCAGCTTTAACGAGAAGTTCATTCATATCATTAGACTACGATAGAAACACTTAGTTTAGCTATTTTTTTATATTTTTATTAAGTACGTCAATCACGTTCAAGTCTAGCAATATTTTATATTCAAATTAATTTTATCTCGTGTTCGCAATTTTATATAGCTACAGAAACGTAGGTTTTTTTTTAAATATGCGGCCAAAAAAATTTATTTTTGTATTGGGTTTTCTTACTTATACCATACATTTTTAAAGCTATTCACTCAAATCAGATACAGATTACATACAGAACGTTTTGAAGTACCTGCCGAATATCGCCACAGCCTATAGAAATAATTTCCATTTGAATTTCTATAAACAATCTATAAATAATTTGAAATGTCGGGCAATAAAGAAGGCAGGGGAAAAGAAGACGCAAATTGCGATGAAATATTCTGTTTTTATTGCAAAAAAGGAATAGTAGTTGGCTACAAAATATTCAATGATCTTGTATGTTCTAAGCCATCTAGTTAAATAATTCACATGATTTACGAGAAAACATTGAACAGAACACCATCACCAGAACAAACACCAAACGAATGATTTAAAGAGAATAATCTTGGAAGAAAAAGAACCCATTACTCAAAGAAAATTGGTGAGTTATGGAAAGGCAAAGCCCTAGATCCCGAAAAACAATTCCAAAAGGATAAGAACATCAACAGTTCAAAGGCTCCAAATTTTTGTTTGCTGAACAACCTTCAACAGAAAGCCAAGCAATACCTCACATAATATGCGCGAATTCGAAACAGTTAGAAGATCGCAAACCAATGACGAAAGTGCTCGGCTTTCTTTGAACCAAGGGCTTCTGTCTGGACCTGATCCGAAAAACGATTTGAGCACCGAGCAGCCGGAAAATATTTCTAATAGGTATACAAAATATTGCAACATAAATGTCAACAAAGTCGTAAACGAAATAAAAGCTAAAATCCAACAAAGCGACAAAAACGAAAGGAACATTAAAAAATTGGTGTTTGAGATTACCAAAATAGATTTTAATCTTACACTTGAGGGGAGAGAAAGAGATATGGCTTATTTTATCTAAAGCCATGGAAGGTGTTACCGAAAATACGGTTAAAGAGCATATCATAAAATAATCATCTGCAATACTTGAATATGTAGATATAAACTGCTGCGAACTCATATAAGAAAAAATCAAAGCATCAGTATTTTATGCTGCAAAAACGTCTCTCCCATCTTTGACAGACGAACGCGGCGTCACGGCGCGCGGCGACTACACCTAAAGAAAAAGCAAACATGCTCGCCGAAATGTTTTCATCGCACTCCACTTTAAACGTGACCCAAGGCAAGGCTCTCCCCACTATACCCAGCATCAACACTACCATAGCAGAAGTTATATTTCACCATCGTGATATTCGTAAAATCCTCAAAGCGCTAAATTCTCAAAAGTCATTGCCACCGTGTTAAAGAACTAACCCAACGAGCTAACATCATTTTTTTCCAGGCTTTCTCTCTGTCTTACAGAAAAGGGATTTACCCACCTTCTTGGAAAGTCGCTCGAGTGCAACTTGTTCCAAAAAATGCAAGAAAACAATACCGTCAAACTATCGCCCAATTGTTTGGTACCCAACAATCTCCAATGTAATGGAACGTGTAGTCAAGTACCTCGAGACCAACAGAAAAATTAGCGATAACCAATACGCATACGGTTTCAGCAAACAGAAATCGACAGGAGATACATATATTGGCCTATGTCACTCATATATGGACTAGGGAGAATCTCGAGCGATAGTGTGAGATATTTCGAAGGCATTCAACAGAGTTTGGCATGACAGATTGCTCAACAAACTGCCGTCCTTCGAATTGCCAGCGTCTCTCAGCAATTGGCTTGCCAGTTTCATCCAGAACCGATCTCTGCACATTGCAATTGATGGACACATTCACCATTAATGCAGGAGCACAATACTTTCGCCAACTCTATTCCTCATCTATATTAATGACCTGCAGGCCGAAACTAATAAAGATCAGAAAAACCTTTACCAGCGCCTGAGACTTATTCCTGCAGCCATGAGCAGATTACAACAATTAATCAAGATCTGGAGGATGTTCGAACTTGAAGCAACAGGAATTTGGTCCAGCTCAATGCGGCAAAAATCCAAGCAGCCACGTTTACCAGGAAAGCCAATACGGCGAGCCATTCCTTCATCCTCGTCAATTGGACTACTGGGTGTCTCGGTCAACAGTAATATATCCTGGTATGACCTCATTCCTAACATCGCAAAATCAGCCTCGCAGACGGTTGGTGCGTTATTTCGCAACAAAAAACTATATACACCGCAGCAGCTACTTTTGGTCTACTAAGCGCAAATAAGACCATGCTTAGATTATTGCTCACGCATCTGGGATGCCGCACCTAAGCACACCCTAAAGCTGCTGGTTTCCACTCAGAAGAGAGCTGTGCATCTCGTCGACGACACGGAGTTGATCCAGTATCTGGATAGTCTGGAACACTGCATACATGTGGCCGAGATCTACCTGTTTTACAGATATTTTCACGGCAGACGTTCCCAGGATTTGGCCCGCATCATCCCCTCCCAGCAATGTCTGTCATACAGTCACGACAGAGGAGAAGAGCACACTCGTTCGTCGTATAACTGGGAACACCTAGAATGTCGCTTAACAAGGACTCCTTTATCTGTAAGTAGAAGTCCATTTTTGAAGTGGAGTTGCTATTATAGCGGGTTAGAAGAAGGGGGAAGACTTTTCTCCACAAATGAAAATGCCAATCTTTGGTTTAAGAGTTATGCATTTCGATGAGTTCACTCATCATCATCAGACTCACACACTACTTAGCCATAATGTTGTAGCATACAACATTATGGCTAAGTAGCGTGTGAGTCTGATGATGATGAGTGAACTCATCGAAATGCATAACTCTTAAACTAAAGATTGGCATTTTCATTTGTGCAGAAAAGTCTTCCCCCTTCTTCTAACCCGCTACTCCTTTATCTGGCGCACTGCATCACTGTGGAACTCACTCCCAGGACATCTGTTTCCCCCTAATTACAACCTACAGCTATTCAAGAACCGTGTCACTCAACATCTTGGCACACACACCGCCCGAGTGCCATAGGATCTCCCTTTAGTGTGTGTGCCATTGCCATAAAAAAATCCCAGCAGAACTAATGTAATATATACATGATATTGATTTTCTGCATCATTTTAAGATCCAGGAGCAGTTTTGTGGCTCCATAGGTTAAAAGGCTTACAAAGTTGCATTGGTCGTTGACAGTTGCATCTCCATCAGTTTCATTTTAAACTCATCCATCGAAAGGGTAAAGACCATGTGGTCCCCGAAGGATGTCACGTTTAAGAGCTTCAACTTTACTATGGGATGCATATGTTTGAACCAAAAAGAGCAAGTAACGCAAATGATGATCAATAAAACTTTCAGGCCACCACAGACAGGATCAGGTTGATGACGAAGGAACTGGAAACAATGCCAAAATTAGGTGCTAAACGCTTTACTAGATAAAGTAAGATTAATATCGATGGTTTATGGCAGTCTGGTAGAATAGTTTATAGAGAAGGCGGTACTGTAGTATTCGTCAGAAGGCAAAAGCTGCAAAATAAACTACAGAAGCTGAGCTACTTTAGAAACACTTTGACTATGGCGTCTTTGAGGTCTATATAAATAAAGTAATATATATTAATGCTTGAATATACAGATCACCAACTGGAAGTCTAGACGCTTTTCTGGATGAGTTAGCCAGTATTTTGCTTCAAATATATAAAACTTCATTATCGATTCTTGCTGGAAGAAGCAAGGTCGATTCCCATTTTGCGAAACGTCAACGTCACTGACTGGCAACGTTGCATTAAAACTGCCTCTCATACGGCCATATTCACCAAATACACACTTGTCTCTCTGATAGTTATCTATCTGTTATGAATTATCTCTCTGATAATAAAATCAAGTATTCACCATTGAAAAAGAAGCCGCTGTTAGTAAACAGAGAAACAAATAAAGATTCCTAGATTTTTGGCTAGCATTAGCTACAGGAACTAACTTCGGGCCATTGGTTTTATTGCAGTAACCCACCACTAACCCAACTTTTATTTTGCTGTTTCTTTCGTTCCATTTTTTCACGCTCGTTGATGAAAAGTTTTGTGAAAAATGGATAGGAAACGATCAGCTAATTTCACACTGCGAGAATAGTAGAAAAATATTTCAAGATCATCGAAAATAAAAAAACCAACTCTATGTACAATAAGCAGAAGGCAGAATGTTGGGAGAACCTAGCATAAGAGTTCAATGCTACCCAGGCCACAGGTGTAAGAACAGGAGCTCAGTTAAAAGCAACATACGAAAAAATGAATCTCCTAGCAAAGCAACATAAATCTGAACAGAAAGTATGTATTGAAATTATCAAATTTTAGCATTTTGTTCAATCCAATATGATTTAAGAACTTTTGGTTACGTGAGACTTGTTAATTATTTATTCATTTCATTTACAGGTGGAGACACACAAGACATGAGGAGGGACCTTTGTGAGTAAACTCACATATTTAGAGGAAAGAATATTAATGGTGTTGAAGACCAATTTTTTCTCTATTCAAAATGCCTAGTGATGGAAAAGTGGCTATTAAAAACCTAACAAAACCTCGACAGAAGTGGACAGTTATTCTGAAATTGAAGTCCATGAGAACCCAGACCCAATCATCACTTCCAAAAAGACAAAACATTGATCTGATTGAAAACTCAGAAAATATTATCTTAATTTACGAGCCACAAGATGATGAAAAAAATTGATACTACAACAAATGCAAATTTGATCATTGTTAATAAAGATATTGAATCTTGTCAAAAATCAACTGATATCAACCCAAAAATCTCAAGTGAATTTATTGAAAAACCGGAAATTGCTACTCCCCAAGGTGAAAATTTAAACCTAACTTAAAAAGAAAGTTATAGGAAGACAGACTCTTGTTAATAAAAAAAAGGAATTATAAGAAAAAAAAGTTCTATACTAGATACAATCAAAGAAGTGGAGACAGAAAACTTGAAATCAAAAAAATTGGACAATGAAATAAAAGAAATTGTAAAAGAGAGAGAAAAGCCGGAGTTGGAAATCAAATATAATACAATTTAGGGTTACAAAGTGAGAAAAAGTCGATATTAGTTTTATTTTCACATTGCAATAATTTGTGTACCTGATTTGTAACTGTTTTTTCTCATACCAAAGTTATTTGTTAGCATATTATTAGGATAACCTTTTGCATGGCCATGTGTTACCTGAACTGTATTTTATAATACAAATATTCATGTTATCAGCCTGTTAATAATTTTATAGCATGCCAGCATTGGTTTGTATTTTGACAGAGAAAAAATCTGCTTTACATCTTTTTTTCTCAAAATAAAGTGAAGGGTTTAGTTTTAGTCGAAAAAAAAAGATGATACCTCCTTACTATTTATTCAAACATAAATAGATAGAAATAGATATACATGTATCCAAAGAACGACAAAAAAAATAATTCTAAATCGAAACTATAGAAAAATTGAAGACAGTTATGCAAAAACTGTCGCAATTTGCACTATATTGTACACAACTCCAATAGCTTCGTTAACTTCTGGAATGTCTTCAAAATCATTGAAATTGTATTTAGCTCTAATACACATGTCATGGAGAACTGCTGTGGCCACTATCACCTCACACACTTTCTCAGTCTTCAGAATCATTCCTAGAGATAAACAAGGAAATCTCCGTTTCCAAACCCCAAATAGTCGTTCTACTGGGTTCCGAGTGGCTATTTGTGCTTCTGTGTTATATACCATACCCAACCAAGCAATAGGGGGCAAATTCATTTATTTCAAGTCTAATACTGATATTTGAATCATTGAATATTTTTGTGTCATGCACCGAACCAGGCCACCTAACAACAATGTCATTTATTTTCAAATCAGCATCTCAAATAATTTAGGTGTTGATGCTGAAATAATTTGTTCTTTTTAGGAATACCTCACCATTTTCTCCTCCTGGCGATATAATTTTAATATGGGTACAGTCCAATGCTCCTAAAATGCATAAAACAATATTAATGCTAATAATAATACCTATATACTCATAGGTATAGGTATATATATTTAACTATTATACCTGGAAATGCAGCAATATTAAAAAAGTGAAGTACCGACTGTCTTTCTGTATCATCTGTATCTGGTATTTGAATGAATTGTGGTCGCAAGGCTGCTGTATTTCTTGTAACATTTGCCACAATACGAGACACTGTTGGTTGTGATACATTAAAATGATCTATATTTATTTGGAAAGCACCAGTTGCAACGTATCGAAGAGTTATCAGTATTTGGTTGAGTTTTGATAATGGCTGGTTTCGTTGATCAACTGGCTCAAAAACATTATTCAGCAATTATGCGCCACTTGCTCCACTGTAATTTTGGATAATCTAAATCTTTTTTTAAATTCGATATCATCTAGCTCTTTAAATAAATTGTTTCTTGGCTTTACCAATTACATTCGTGGCCCCTCAAAGGATGAGGAATCCGATAAATCATGGAGAAAATATATTCGTTCCATTTCAAAAGAGAGGCTTAATAAAATATAAAGAAAATCACAAGTAATTAATTTTTCCCAATTCAAAATATCAAAATTTAACCTAACTTTTCACTACTTATCAGGCTGATAAAATTTAAACAGGCCGAAATTGGCCTGATAAATTGTTAGACGATTTAACAAACTGATAAGTGTTAACTAAGCATAGTGAATACCTAAATGAAGGTAAACGCTCTGATAAGCAGTTTAACAGACTGATAAAACGTTATCAGTGATGGTGAATATGGCCGATAGTTAGCGTTCTTTAAGTCACTTCAAATGTCACTGGAATTTTACCGTGCTACATGCTCACTATAGTGTCTGTATTCTGTGTGATTTAATTTATTCCGAAAAATGAACAAAGCAAGTTTAGCAAAGAAAAATTAGCAATAATTGATTTAATTTTCGACTTCCTATTTTCATCCCTAATTTGTCTTTGTTGAAATTATGACTATATTCCTTCCTTTTTCGTCATCCATCACGAACAGAAATAACGTTCTTTTCTAAATTGACGAGTACCCACAGTCAAATTTTTACAAGACGAGCCGATATTGTGCTTTTCCGCATTTGTATACTAGAAGCAAAGATCCATTGTCTGTATGGATCTTTGCTAGAAGTATGGAGGAACGGACCGGCAACGACACCTCAAATTATTCTTCAAACGAAATCTTGACGGCTGGTGACGTTCCGGGACGCGGCCTGTGCATATGAGAACATCGTTATTCAAAATACAATAGAATAATTTTGACCTGACGTTGCCAGTCGGTGACGTAACGTGGACGTTCCGTAAAGTGCAAATCAACCTTTTAATGTCAACATCGACATTAATGTCTCACGGATGTCAACTATT